>CAJQZN010016221.1:0-11648 GCA_907164685.1 Colias eurytheme | reverse complement strand
GCTGCTGTGGACGCTTCCAAACTGTTCCCTTTTAGCCAAGGGTTTCTCCATTCGGACCCAGGGAGCTTGCGAGACCAAAATAGTGCGGATGCTGGAAAAAAATCATTTCATTTCATGTTAGTTTCGTTATTTGAATTGACTTGAACTTTAAAAGGTTAAGTTCGCAAATTATAAGGAGCTGAAATGTCAACAAGGTAGAATAATTTGGAATTGAAGAAAAAGGACACTTTAATGCACTTAATTCATCTCTAATTGATTATATTATTCTGATTTCTGCAGTTTTCTGACATATTTTTAGTTATATATTTAAACTTATTGATAGGATCGTTTGTCTCCGATGTGTACAGTACAGTACAGACTACAGTAAGATAGTTGTATGTACAACAAGCGAAGAGTGAACGGGTACCTTCTAGGGAAGCGCGCTCCATCATAGGCCACATCTCAGCTTACCATCAGGCGAGATCGTGGTCAAGCGCTTCCCTATCACAAAAAGAAAAAAAAAACAACAATTCAATTAACTTCACACATACCAGTAGTATTAGAGTATCTATCCATAAGTTCTAAAGCTCTCGTGGCTTGCGGGTGTCTTGCAGCAGCAAGAGCAGCGGCTGCTAATGCAAGTGCCTGTGCGTCCAACTCGTCGGTGAGGTGACGTGCTATGTAGTCCACGCCTTTGTTTATCGCGTTCTTGTAGAGGACTTCGCTGCCCTGTGGAAAGTATGTATTTGTAATTACATTTTAATTTATTTGGTTTAATGTGAATTCTGTGTAGTAAGTTTGGTTGTATATACAAATATGTTCTGGTATTGTCATGAAACGAATAAATATTCAATTAATTGAAATTGGAACAAAATCATGTAAAACAATGCAAGTTTATCAATCATCACTAATATAACTATAGTGAAACTTGTGAAGTGTGAGGACGCTCAATAACAAAAAAGAATATTCTCACGCGCGATGTTTCAAGTTGCGTTAATTAATTCTCTCGGCGAAACTGGTGTAGATACCACACCATACTGTATCTACATTAACCGAGCAATGCGTAGAGCTCTAATTAAAACACAAACTATAGTACGCGTCACGTAAAAAGAACGCTGGTAAAAAGTGATGGGGTGTGTTTGCGCATGGGTCGAGTTTTGCACGAAAGCTATGTGCCGATTATTTTATTTTTGAACTAGGCTCGCGAATCGTGGCTTCACAACTACCAATTTGTTATTCTTATACCACCTCATAACACCAAATAGACCGATAAATCGCCAATGCGCAGCTTAAACGTCAGCGTTCTTTTTACTTGACACGACTTGTAACCACCTAGCCACTTATTATACCTTAGTATCAAGCAGTGCGATCAGCGCATGCGCAGTGAGCGCATACGTCTGTAACGCGGGTGCATTGCGTCGCGGCGCGGGCGGTGCGGGCCAAGCGCCGTCCGCTCCCTGCGCTGCTGCGAGCCAACGAGCTGCTCCACCGGCAGCGGGGGTTACTGGCACGTAGCGGCTCGAGCGGGACAGCCAGCGAGCTGCTGTTGCTGTCATACTGGAATAGTGACTTTATGTGAGTCTTCAGTGCTGATATAAGTCTTCTTTGCATGTACAGTGTACACCCTTATTAATTGAAAGGAAATTGCTGTATAGGTGTTGTGAAGGTGATTTTTGAAAACATTTAAATAATTATGTATTTAAGGTTTGCTTTGGCAATCAATAGTAGTAAGTGCTTCGAACCATTTCGTTTGACTTTATTTACAACAAATCATTAATCAAAATAAAATACAACTAATCAAACATTTATTTTCGAACAACAACATTATTTTTTTTATTCTTGATAGACTTTATCACTTACAAGATATCTGACTCAGCATCTTCTCCTGTTTCTTGCGAGAAAGATCCGTCTGGTTTGCGGAAAGCCATCAACCTTTGATAGCCAAATGAAGCTTGAGCACGCGCTTCTTTGGATATCGTTATTTCATCGCCTTGTTCTGTCTCCTAAAAATATTAGGTAAGATTTTATTATGCTAAATCTATTTAATAAAGAGAGTGGGATGTCAGGAGCAACGAAAGAGCTAGCCATAAGTTTCTAGTGGCTTTTAATGACAAAGCAATGATGAGAATTTGGAGTGCAGGAAATAGAGCTGCAAATACATTCTAACAAATGAGCTTACCTGAAGATAGTCCAGCAGTATGCAAGCTCTAGCCAATGGTCGTAACGCATACGCAGCATCGGCAGCAACAGTAGCCGGAACTTTCAACGCACGGAAGGAGTTAGCCATTAGATCTCCAGCTGCTTCCAAAGATACAGCAGCGACTCTTGTTCCGAGTGCAGGAGATAGAGATATATTAGCGCGGGCCACACCGCGTCGAGCGTCGAGGAGAGACCACGACCAGACTTCTTCTTGGTAGCCGTCCTGTGTGAGGATAATTTACACATTTAAATAAAATTAAAGGTTTCTTTAGAGGTTGCCTATGAATGAAAATTACAGGACATAAATTGCCAGAAAATTATACAGTGGGTAAATTTTGAAAAAGATAAATAATGTGAAGTTCAAGTGGATAAATGAATGAGTATACGAAAAATTTTCAATTTCTGACACAATTTAAAACAACATTTTTACCAAGCAAATTAATTCAAAGTACCTTAACATCAATTGTTCTAAACAGAGAAGCGGAAACGCCATTGCCAGTGGCCTCAACAATAACAGGCGCTTCCCCAACACGCACGACGCTGACCAAAAACGCAGTACTTGCTGAACCACGCGCTGGTACTGTTAGACGTAGACGACGGAATAGTTCGATCTCTGGAAAAAGGAAAAAAGTTAAGTCCCACCCACATTTCCACGTAATTTACATTTCTTTGAGGAAAATTTAAAATATTGAACTCACTTTTCGTAGACTCGATCGTATTTTCCAAGGGTTCGAATTCGAAGTATTGGTCGGAGTTGTGGAATGTGATTTCAATTGACGTGTCCACAGATAGGGAACTTTTCAACGTGACTACAGCAGCTAAGGTTTCTCCCTTTTGCAGTGTTTCTGGTAGTTCAGCTGTTATAGTCAAAGGGACTGTGGTAGTGAATTGTTGTGGAGGTGCAAGACCCAGACCTAAGGTAGGATGTATAGCGAATGCTCCTACAGACCAACTGCCGGGGGTCAATGGTGACCAACCCTCCCTGGAACCTTTGCCATCGTCTCTGAAAATATTTTTTATTGTTAGCTAGCTATTGTTATTGTTAAAAAATTATTATTATTTAAGTAGGTATTTGTTTATAGACCTAAGTTGAAATAAGAATTTTCAAATATCGAAAAAAAAACATCGATGACTGTTTCGTTTCCAAGCTATATCTTAATTCTTAGTATCGATTTTGATAAATATTAGAATGTCTTTTTGATAGAGCTAAAATTGGTGATGAAGATTAGTGGGAAGAATTGCTGCCATTCGAAAATAAGATTTGGAGTATATAGTTAAAAGGTTGAAATGTTGAAAAATAAATAATAATCACCCGATAGACAAATTGTTGAACATCCACGTGTTGTGCGCGCTGGCGGCGAGGTGCAGGCGCGGGGAGGGCGGGGTGGGAACACGGCTGAACGCGTACGGGCCAGCACTTGGCGCTCGTGTACCCGTTTCTATTGCTTCTGGTTCTGTATAAAAGTCCCCTTTAATTTGATGGTGCATTCACATTTTCGTGCGAATAGGTGATTAGAGAGGTGGATAGCGACACACATATGTAAACAGTGCAGTGTGCACTCGCTTTCCCTTGAGATTCGTGTTTAGAGAAGTTTTTCGAATGTAATCAAAGGGAAGACGAATGTGTGAACAGTGGTACACGTGACACGTCGATACGAATACGAAAAGAACATGAAAACAACTTCTATAATCTATAATTTCGGTTTATTAAACGATCAACAAAAATTAGAAAACGTCGTGTCTTTAATGAACGCACTTTACTTAAATATCAAGGGAATAATAAATAAATAAAAAATAGTACCTTGTACATTACTGGTAACAATACCATCAGTTAAAATTACCACACCAGCGTTCTGTAAGAAAAGAAAGATTGAAATTAATATAGCTACATATTACACACAAATACATAATGTACAAACTTTTCTCAACATAAACTTACTACTCATCATTGAATTTAATAGCATACTTACATGGAAAACATCCGCAGTAGAGCGACCGCCCAAATCGAAACCCATTCCCGGTAATGTGTCTTCGTTTTTGAAAATGGAGTGCTTTATACCAATGAAACTCTCCACTTCTCGTTCGATCTGTCATATAAATATCAATAACCCATAAGTACACGTTAAAGTGTAGGTTCTGAATACCTACCATCCATCTTCTTGGAAATTTTACAGTGCCAACCCCTTAAGTATTCTACTATAAGTTCTTTAAGTGCCTGTTACGAAATAGTTAAAAGAATTTGGAAACACACTCATTTTCATAGAATAATGGCACTCTAAAACTGCATTATAAAAAGTATCATGTAGGTTCTGGATACCACCATTTTCCTGGAACCAAACTCACCGTATGCATATCCAGCCCACTTCCTAACGGATCAGCAAGGCCACTAGCGATGGCTTTCACATCGCTCCCGAGTAACCCAGCCTGGGAACCAGGCTCTCCCGTCACACGGAACTCGACCAAACCGTTGGGTCGGAATACTGAACTCGATGATACGGGGGTAACTGTCACCTATAAAAATAAATATAGTAGAGTTTATAAGGTATAGACGAAAGAATAAAAAGAGGTCTTCAGTTTTCTGATCTTTGCATCAGAATTATAGTAACAAGTCAGTTGATAGAAATACCCTTTTGAAGTTATGACAGAATTTTCAGGATATAAAATCTGGGCTATAAATAATATGTTATAGCTAAGAGACAAGGTAGGAACCTATGCCTTTTGAGTATAAAATGATAGAGCAAAAGAAGTTGAACATTTTGTAACTTAACAAAGTAACGTTCTCATCTAAACATTTTCGACCTCTCCACCCAAAAAGTAAACATCTTTGACATTTCACCACTATACAAACCAGCAAACCTTTTTAAACTTGCCTTATTCTGCAGCAGTTTATCATTAGGCACATACACAGCGGCAGCTAGTAATCGATCAGCGGAGTCCAATCGTGGGTACCACGCTAGTAACGTGCAGCCTGGCGCCATGGCTGATGATACTGGTATAGTAATGTCTATTGTACGGAGAGGTGGGTTCAGCTGGAATAAATTAATATAATATGTACTCCATCATCTATATTGTGTATTTAACTGTAGATTTGCCCTGGATTAGTCTATAAAATGAAAAGGGGTACAATTTGTTTTGGGGTATACCTACCAGTTTGAGAACATGTAATAGGTGATAGGATACTATTTTTCTCTGCAGTACATATTAAGACATATAATAAGAACAAGTATTATATTACAGCGGAGGAATTGATCTAAGTAAAAGTAAAAAAATAATAAATATTTCAATAGATTTCCTATATCATAATAGGAGTCATTATAGACATTGTAAAAATCATCCAAATCATAGCTATACTTGAACATAAATCGGATATCCTGTTACGGATATAAAAATTAGAAGCAATTAGAAGATTTGCGGAGGTTATCAAAATGATTTCATAATATTTTTCAAAAAGTAACAACATACTCTTATTTGCATAATTATGATGATGTAAGTAAAAATGTGTATTAAGATATAGTACCTATTTAAAATCCAAAGACTTACCTCTAGTGATTTAGCGACGACAATATCGCCTCTTCCAATAACAACATAATGAATAATATCCATAGGCTCTGTGGCTACTATCTTCGCATGTATCTTGTCATCTACTGAAGTATGACTGGATAGCACTTCTAGAGTTATGTATTGTCCTCCAGGAGATAGACTTTTTTGAACGTTCACGATTCGCTCTGATACCTCTTTGTATTTAATCTGTAAAAATCATCATAATCAAAGAAAATTTTCTTTTACAATTTTATTATCATCATAACTAGTTAGTAGTTACCATAGTTTCGAAAAATTTGAAATAAAAATTCCATCGACAAATATTAAATTTCAAATTTAAGATATGCCAATTAATTAATTATTAATTAAAATTGAATAGAGCAATTATTAATTTCAATTACAAATTTGGCCGTCAACATGGCTCTATACCTACTGTTGTTGATTGTTGACCTCTTTAACAAATAAATAAATTCATTTGATTTATTTCGATCCCTACATCACTTACCACAATATTAAGGGTCGAATTAGTGTGAGCAATATCAGGTGTTATAGAGTACATAGCGAATCCATTCTTGAGAGCAATATTGGTGACGTTAACTGGAGCGCCGTCATCCCATAGTCTTTCTACTGAAACCTCGTCTGATACGTCTAATGTATGCCCAGTTGAATTTACCAATTCAATCTGTAGAGAAAAAATAAATGTTGGCAAAAAACTGGATCTATATTTCTCTGCGTCTTTCTTTTACTGATTTCTTGGAGTTTTATTTCTACAGTCTCAATGAAATGTGTGCACTAGTGTATAAGTTTTTGGAGCCCTTGGAACTTTGTTCTAATAATAACTGTCAGGGTCAATTATGAACGTTGCTAGCTGAGATTTTGATCATCATTCATCATCATCATCATCAACTTTAATAATATAATAAAAGGTTTGGTTTTAATTGTACAGATTGGAGAACGATTGGCTTTTGCTTTATCATAAATACTCTTTATGACCAGCAGACTAAAAAAGGGACAGCCGCCTCATAAATGTAAAAAGACTTAGATCACTTACTTGGACATTAAAAGGCAGCCTCGGCTTGAAATAGTCAGGCGCTGTGATTTTCAATCGATAAGGAGTACGTAACAGCAATATCCTCGTAGATACATTTTGTTTTATTAAAGTATCTTTTTCCTCTAGTACAGCCTCAACTACTAGTGGTCTTGCGGCGTCCTCGGCTAGATCGAGGTCAGTCTTCAAGTTAAAGGGAACTATGGCATTGCCATTGAAGTCAATCACTTTACGAGCGGGGTTCGAAAACACGGGCTGTAGAAGATTCGAGAAGAACACTGCGTATGCAGATATTGTGAGTTCTCCTGTTACGGGGAGTCCGTTGAAATGTCTGTAAAGGAGAATGCTTGTCATTCATAAATTTATAAAATTTTAAATACGTTTTCTTGGGAGTCACACAACTTGCAGTTTGCTTTAGTTTTCGTGGTAATCGTTGATCCTATTTTAATAGGGTATCTAAATATTTAAAGCATAAAAATTTAGCCTTACGAATCTCTATTGTAGGAGTGATGAACAATGAACATCTTATTAATAAGTTTTAAAAATTGTAAGAAGTTATCTAGGTAAAGAGTTTGTAGTTGATAATATATTTCAAGAAATTTATTTTAGTCCCATTACTTACTTTGCGGTGAGGTTTATATTGAAAGAGCCTTCACTAAACAATACCTCCTTCGGTATATCCATATCCATTTGGAATTTTGGCAGAACATAATCTGCGATCATAATATGCTTCGAGTATATTTGACCCCGGACTTCCACCTGAACCAAATAATAATTAGGTATTATTTTATTTTGTCGGTAAACGCACTTGCGAAATGAAGGTTATTAAGATAGAATGTATGCGAGGTAACATTACCGTAAAAACGGAGGTTATTGATATTGATCTGGATTCTTTTAATACTTTTAGTTCATTTTATTGGATTATTATTGCATCTTATTCAATGACAATTAAACTTTTGTTAATATTTTTTCGAATCCGTTTTTCAACTTTAGTAACAATGTTACAATGACCAAACAATAACAAAGGAATATAAGCATAGTTACTTGTGTTGGAGTATCTTTTAATTAACACTTACAAAACAAATATTTCGTAATTTACCTGTACGGTCCATTGCCCCAAAGCAGGTTCGTCTGCGAGCACGAGTTCCCCACTAAACACTCCCCTGTCCAAAGCTACACCGGCCCATTGCCTCACAGGAGACCCTCCAGTATCCAATATACTAACATCCACAGCATTCGACAGCGGCAACAGGTACCTACAACAGGTCAACGACCGTCTCGTAATACTTTGTAATCATACGCAATCTCATGCGTGCGAACGCAAGTACCGCTGATCGTATCGAAAACGAAAGTTTTTGTTGAGACCAAATTTGTTACGTAAGTTAAGTATAACTAGATCGATCTTTTCAATTAAATTACGTCGAGACGGAAAGAAATTCTTCTTCACTTCTCTTTTATCTAGTTATCAAAATGGTATATTTTTTTTCAGTGGAATCTTATTTGATAATTAATTTGTCTTTCTTACGTTAACAATTCTTAACAAAACGTGTTTTGCGTTTTCACCTCATGTTTCATAATGAACAAGCAGTGGTACGTAAAGATGTAAGGATTACTATTACATACATTCGATTGAACTGTTTAAACAATGGAACAATAAAATATCCAACAACTTACTTGTCTAAAGCAATAACTCTAAAGTTAAGAGTGTCGCCAGGCTGGTACGCTTTTTTGTCTGTTTGTACGAAAATGCAAAAACTGCGAGGTTGGTACACCAAGGGTGCTGACGATGAGAACTGAGGTCCCGATGTTGATCTGGCGACCAGCTTATATTTACCGGGCCCAGGGTCATTGATCTACAAAAGACGTTACTTTCTTAGAATAAAGTTGAAATTACTTTCACCGAGTTACATTAGATTAGCCATTTTAATAATTGTTTTCTGTACATAATTAAATGGCATGTATTATCCCAGATTTGTCTTAATGAACACAACTTAAGGGGATAGTTATTATTATAATTTAACCATGAAATAGAAAAACATTTTGAATTTCTTTTTACTCGTTGCTGTCAAACCTTATTAGATACGTTGTTTACCATTCTTTTAGCCATTTTGCAGTAGTCGAGAGAGTTTTCTAATATTCATAATCGTTTGAAAAACAAAGCTCTACTATAATTATTATTGTTATAGTAGAATTCAATAGTGCATAGACCATCAATTACTCATTTACTCGTCGTCAAGTGATGTCACGACTGGTTTTAAATATAGGTTCTATTTATTACTCATTTCGTGCTGAGCCTATCAGTAGGTGTTTATACTTAGTCATACAATTATATTTCCCATGTTTATATTGATAAAAATAAGTCAATGTTAAAATACATAGAACACGCATATTTTCATTTCGTTTTTTCTTAAATAAGTAACATAAGTAGGTACTTACTTCTATATTTATAAGTTTGGAAGTAGCAGCCGGGATCTGAACCTCTCTCCCTTGTGTAAATTGTTCTCCTGTCGATCTCTTCCCCTCTACGGCCACATACAAGTTATGTGCCCGAGATCCTCCTGCTATTGATACTTTATACGAGCTATGTGGCCGAAGTATACGCGGCCCTAATACACTCACACTGAAAATAAATATTAAATAGTTTTCTAATATATGTAGGAATATAACAATCAACTGCTTTCACTAAGTAATTATAAAATTATAGCATTTTTGAGTTGAATAATTTATGGAAGTAAAATAAATGTCATAAAACAGTATTTTTAATTGCTCTATTAATATTTAATTTATACTGTTTTCATGCAAGCAATGATTTAATGAGATAGGTACATAATAAACTTATACTAATATGCATGTTAATTAACGACTTGCTGGTTGTTTATTGTACTAAGATCTAAGAGTATATATTATTATAGTTTATTAATTATATACTCTAAGACTAAGATAGATCGACGTGTGAATTAAGAAATTCGCAAAGGCGTTCAACGTAATTGTTTTTGCATCAAGATGGAAACACGAAGCCATAGTAAAGTATACTCGTAAACCATAATTTAATGTGTGTACGAGTGAAACGCCGCGAGATGTTCAGTTTAGCCATTTTCATAAATTGACGGGTAATTTATTTTGTACTTACCATTGTACTATCGTAGAGGTACTCAATATTGCCAACACAGTGTACATAAATATTCTGAGCAATATCATTCTGAAATGGAAAATATTATTTGGTTGATTTTCAATTAATTTTATTTCGTTGATCTGAATGACTCTACATTTGTGTTGGTGATCTTATTTATATTTGTAAATTTGTGGCTAATTCAAATAAATAAATATTCAAAGGATATAACTAGTTTTGTTTTGATTTTATAAATAAAATGAATGTAAAAAGAATCACAAGTAGTTTTATTAATTAGTAGGCGCCTAGTCAATGTGCGCTAATTTAGGAACAGGATATTTTCAATTTATTATTTAAGTTTGAAGACTTCTAAGTACTCATGTGTATTTGTATATATTTAATCTATATTTATCTAGACTTCTTATTCTTCATTGTACATACGAAGTCGAAAACACATAGGTAGAGTCGTAACTATTTGGCGTAACTATCTGAGAGCGTATACGCGTAGGAGTAAAAACTAGACGGTTAAGATTTTAGAAACAGAAAATGACGTAAAAGAATTTAAAAGGTTATAATAATATTCTTCTTCAATAGTGTATGTTTGAGAAGATTTATAAATCAAGGAATTTTTACTTCCTTCATCCTTGCTAGAGCGAGTGCCTTGTCCTAGCTCTACCAAAAGTCACAAAATCGGCATATCGCCAGCAGGACGCAAAAATTAGGATAGTTATAAAAAATAGGGGAATTTTAAATTGGAAATAACCGTAATCTAGTTTTCTAAGATTGTATTGATTACAAGTAAAAATATCGCGCTATGTGTCTTTAAGTGATTGTGAGTAAAGTATTATTTTGTACATAAAGTAGGTAAACAATAGAAAACATATGCGATGTGTGGGCTATTAAATATCCATTGAATGTATGTTTATAGTTTCTACATATTGAGCTCACCGTCCTTGTGTCCCCAACCATCTGACTCACCGAATAAATATTAAATCTATTGCGTCGGCGGAACAGCCTTTTTACCTTATATGGTATATGTGTACTTGATAATTTTATTCTCAGAATTAAGTTATCGTTCTAAAGATTCATTGAAGTTAAAGTGTACTGTGTAGTGCAAGTTATAAGTATCATTGCCCAGAACTTTCTCTTGTAGCATGGTAACTTATAGGTATCTCGGAGCAGAATTAATATCAATGTTATGTACAATTGTATTTATAATCGTGATAGAGTCATTTAAAAATATCCTTTGTCTCTAAACAAAACTACTTCGCATATTTGTTTTAAATATTTGCATTTAAATTACTTAAGTCCACTGTAAACAAAACAACACGAAATCCAAACTTACGTGAATTATGTTCATGAAAATCCAATGTATTCGCTCGATTAAAACGTCACTATTATCACTATACTTAATACTATATCACAGACGGTTTCTATCGAAAACACATATTTTTGCTCGAAATATTATATCGTCGGTCGATGAGGCCGCAAGATGTAGTATCACAGAGTAACTGAGCGCGCGCGCAGTGCAAGCGGCAAGCGCGTAAGGCGCGGGTGGGGAGCCGAGAAGCCTTGCGAAAATTCGTCGTCACAATATACTGCACCTACACCATTATATCGTAAAGTATGTGGGAAAACATTGCCTATATACTACCTGTTATGTTGGTCAGTAGTATTTCCTGTATGAATACAATGCAGGCGTTGAAAATTTATAATTTAAGGCTGTGTACCTAGGTGTATGCTACATTACCTACAGGCACATATTATTATTAA
>CAJQZN010016219.1:0-10098 GCA_907164685.1 Colias eurytheme | reverse complement strand
CAAAGTTTTTAATTAAACTATTTACTCTGTTAATTACAAGCAAAGCCACAGCGCAGAGTCAGTCCAATTTCGTATAAGCCCGGGATTAAACTTCCCTTAACACAGCACGTGGTGAAAATTCTTTGTACTTTTATATGGCTCTAATCTTTATTATATTGTCTGGGTCTTTGACATTGCTGTAATGGCTGACATTTTTCTGTTTTCAACGTTTAATACGTTTTATAGTTCGCAATTTAATATGTCTGTTGCTTTTAAATAGTCGTCACCAGCTTGAATTAAAGAAAAATGTGTTATGCAGTTTTATGCCTTTTTCATTTAACTGTTATGATATTATGTTACACATAATCCACGCTTTAACAAATGTTAAAAGACCATATATATACTATACCATGAGACCATATATCCTATTAATATTATAAATGTGAAAGTTTTTATGGATGTTTGTTACTCTTTCACGCAAAAACTACTGAACCGATTACAATGAATTTTAGCACACATATAGAGGGTAACTTGGATTAACATATAGGATAGGTTTTATCCCGGAAATCCCACGGGAACGGGAACTATGCGGGTTTATCTTTGAAAATGCGGGCGAAGCCGCGGGCGGAAAGCTAGTGAGACCATAATTATATTATATAGCTCTTAGCACAAATGTCCATTCCTAATCGTTGATACCACATCGAAGTTACCTCTTTATTTTAGTATACATGCTTTGTTTAATTTGATGTGTTAATCAATGTAACATACGTATACGAAACGATAGAGACATAAAATTATCAAAATCCATTAGCAAATATTAAGACATCGGTAACCCCATTAAGGAACATAATTCATACGTCGTTAAGCTTTTCCTATGATCACGTGAACTCTCGGGAAAACGTATGTAAATATGCAACGAAATTTCATATGAAATATAGCTATCGTTTCTCTCTTTCTGTCACACGTCTTTATTACCTAGGGCTTCGAATTAACGATATTATGTTATATGTTGGAAGAATATGGCATGTAATGCAGGCTCCTGTACTATAATATTATGATACCTTTTATATAATTTTAGCATTATTAAGAATGTTTTTAGGCGTCCTAATAAGTAATAAAACTGTATAAAATCCATAGATTTTACATTCACTTGCAAAACTGTAAATGAATATATTATTAATATAATATGGCTTTTCAACATGATTTAAAAATTATTATTTACCATTTATTTTTTATGAATAATATTTTGAATTCGATAGCTTTTTGCGAATGATAAGTTTTTTTTTATATTATTCACAGTCTAATTGTATACAGATAAGTATTTAAATAATTCTCATATACTCCAAACACTAAAAAATATAAGAAAAGATAAACTTACAGAAATATTATTTTCCCCAAACACCCTTAAGACCTCTCTATTCACATGACAGGTTTTCGTGTTAGCTCCAAATGCGTTGCGCTTCCGTTAACAATTGTTGGCTTATAACAAGAATCGACTGGAGAGTAGAAAATATAATATTATATGTCTACTAGGGGTCTGCCCCGGCTTCGCCCGTGGTACATATGAAAAATAGATGTTGGCCGATTCTCAGACTTACCCGATATGCACAGAAAATTTCATGAGAATCGGTCCACCCGTTTCGGAGGAGTATGCAGACTAACATTGTGACACGAGAATTTTATATATAAGATAGGAGTTTTCACATTTTGGTATAAATAAATATTTTTGTTATTTTTTTGTGTGCAATCTAGTCCTGAAATAAAACATTTTGACGTGACAACGTCTTATAATTCGATATAGCCGGCTGCACGCACGAAAAAATATGACTCATGCGGCGTTACCTCGCTCTGAGGCGTTCCATGTGCAAGCGAGAGCGCGGAACGAGCGACAAAGAAGCACAATCGTTGTCACGTTCAACTATCCGACTTTACAGACAACCAATTTTTTTTTATCCTAGACCAGCTTTTGCTAATCACCATCAACCACTGCTGGGACACGGGCCTCCCGTAAGGGCTGCTGACTATCTTTTGATAATAATACACAATAATTTTATTTTAAAAAATTCTAATAAATATGTAATTTAATTATTTGCCTTTTTAATTGAAAAGAAGCGATCAAATTCTAATAAATAATTCACTGATTTGCTTATAATTGAAAAGAAGCGATTATGTAATACAGAAGCAATTGAGAACTAATCTTCCACGAAAATCTCACAAAATACCACCACCAAAAGTTACTTTACTAAATGTAATTTTTACATTAATATTTCTATAACATTCCAGATGCCAGTCCCTTCAGGTAATCCTGAATAAGATCTAAAATCAACTATCCTCTCGGCTCAAGTAAGAAAAGGCATACTTCGATACATTTTTTATGAATGATAGCTCCAAAATTTCCCCTCTGAAATATTTAATCTGCCTCTCCATTAGGGTTTTGCGAAATGACACAATTTATATTCAGTATGGAAGTCAAGAAATAATAAAAGACTCGGGTTGAAAATTAAAATGGGAATATTATTTACATTTGTTATTTTTTCATATTTAAAATGGAAAATTATCAACTGAACTGAAATGAGTATACTGATATAAACTATTTAACGTTTTGCGATAATGTTCGGCTTTTTGCAATCGAATATTAGAAAAAAAATATCTGTATGTTAATTATTACAAAGGAATTGAATTCATAATATAACGAGGGAGAATATACAGATGATGAGAAATTACAAGAAAATAAGACAAATCAATTGCAATATCAATTCTCTCTTGTTGATATAATGTACTGATATTATGATAAGAACCGAAAAAAATACAAGGAGTCATATAATATTACCACAGTATTACCACATAGGAAATAATATTGTAATACTGTGATATTACCATGGAAGGAATATTTTTTAAATACATTCTTTAAAAAAGTGTGACTACCACTGAGGTTAGAAGTATTCCTACTTTACCTGAAAGAAAAAATACATACTTCTTCTCGTCCTATAATTATTTAATAGTTAAAAGGACATAAATCAAAAACACTTGTACGAATAAAAAGTAGCATGCATGTAATATACATATCAAAAGCAATGTAAGAAGACAATACGCGCTCTATGTTCTTATAATAATTATGTTTTAATGAAAACAATATAAGTTACGTATTAATTATGTATGCAATAACGTTAGCGTATAATATGAACTATTGTGTGCAAGATAAGAGAAAAACTTACGATGTTATAATGCTTTCATAATTTACAGAAACCATAATGTTAGAATTAAAACAATTTAGTTACCCGATTAAGGGCCGATTTTTCAATGCTTGGATAAAATTTATTCGTCGAATAATGTATAAAACTACCATTTTAAAAACGTATTCTAATTGCCCGTATTTGACAGTTTACGTGACATTTTAATATTATCGTGTAATACTTTATTGGACGGATAAGTTTTATTCAAGCATTGAAAAATCGGCCCTTATACATACAGTCTTATATGTTTTATTTTAATAATGTATAGACAGTTTTTAAGGAGAAGAGTAAATAATTTTACAAAATAGTCAAACTCTTTGCAATGATTGTCGTGCATACCAACTTTACTAATTTTGACGATAAGGATTTGGTATCTTAGTATTAGGTACATATTAAAGTGCATGTACCGATTTATTGTGATTTATAAAAGGCTTATTAGTACACACATACCAACGAACACATACAGACACAACATTTAAAAATAATAACCAATTAAAACGGACACCAAAGTCAAATTAAATTTTCTAACACGAAACACATGGACTTTTTATTGGACATACAAAGTCCATCCTTATAATGAAGATAGACATCCTTCCGAGCTATAAACGGAAGGAATAATCTATAAATTTATCGCACAAACACCTTTATACCTGCCAATTCCAACCCTTTCTAACCGTTGATGTATGGTAACATAAAAGGTGTGTGGGCCGAATTAACCTCACCTGAGTCTTTTTTATGACGCACGTGTTTATTTTACATTTAAAATGTGCAATAAAACTCATCTGATGCGTTGAAATAATATTGCAACTCGTTTTCATTTCGGACGTGACTTGGCAGTTATGTCGTTAATAATATATTTCCAAATATGATATTGCTAAATATGTTTAGTTGAAAGATTTATATTTTTAATAAACTTAATATTATAATTGTTCGTTCTGTTAGATCGTGAACACTTCTTCTTAGTAAATTTCTTTTACAGAAGACTACCATACAAATTATTATAATATGTTTTACCCCATAGAAGTGAAACGAAAATTCACATTACCTACGACAAATTACATGCGCAAAATTTCAAAATACAGTTTTATTACAGCCAACAAACTGTTTTACAGTTTGGCAGAGTACTATGTTATTATGTATGTTTTTTTGTTCGGGAATGAAAATAAAATAAATACTCTCAAATAAATTTCCCACAAAAACATCTTCAGTATCAATTCCAACTACAACGAACTCCAAGCAGTCTATTAGCTTATAATTGCTCTAAATACCCGCCAGATCCTCTTTAAATACGTTAAAAACCTGCGAGTGTGGGTTGAGTGTATCCAGGATGACACTGTCATTATCCGGGAATCGTTTTATGTTAAATAAAATTACCTTCGTACAAAACTGGACGCACAGAGAATATAAAGTAGTGGTTAATTTTATACCGGCATTAAATTTTGTTAGGCACAATTACTTTATTCGTCGCGGCCGTCTGTACCCTTGCTGAATTATTTTGACAAAAAATGCTAATTTCTTTTTGAGGGTTAATGTGTAATTTGTGATGCGAGCTTTACTCGCGTTTATTTTGTAATGATAACGGAGTAATTGCCTTGGTTTGTAAGAGATTAAGGTTAGTAAAAAAACTCATATCATTACTTTTTTATTCCTCTGCGATTGACGTAGATCCGTCCATATCTTAAACCTTTATTTAAAGTATATCGTAATCCTTTTTTTTTATTTAAGTGTATTTGATTAAAAAATTACCTACTTACTACGTCTACGTTTTTATATGGAAAACTTTTCTTTTGACAAGTGGGTTAAATTACGTTTAGAATAAACAAAACTAGACCCATAAATAAAATTCTAACAGCCGTCGACGCGCATTGCAATTACGGAATAAAAATTAAATGTGTAAAAGATAACATCAAAAGCTATAAAAACATAAACATGCTGAATCTTAATAAATTCGCATAAGCTCGCGACCGTAAATTAACCAGGTGTAGCGAACAATTGGTTCGCAAAAATGATAAATAGCTAGGTGCAGGTGCAAGTCGTGTTTGTACGGTAATCGACCGTTTTATTTATCGAATGTATTTATTTTTAACGGTTTGTATGACTGAACGCTTACTGTTTTACTGTATTGTTTGTCTGCGATTGTGTATTTTTGGATGTCGTTTCGTAATTTTTGAGAATTGGCTCAGTTGTTGTGTAAAGTAACGTAATTGTTATGATAAGATATTGCTGAGCATATTTATGGTAGATTATCTTATCTAGGTAATATTATAGACGTATAATGTTTTTATAACCCTTTGGTTTTACGTTGAGTTCATAGTTTGATACTTGGTAAAGTTCTCTGTAACATAATCCATGCGGATTCATTGATGCATCGACGCGTATTTCCAAACTATACATAGCCAGAACGCAACCATAGGAAACTGCTCGTGTATACTTTGTAATGCTGTTTATAAGTTTGTTATTACAATATATACACGAATTTTGCGTACTGATCGTGTATACTTTGTAACACGGATGCTTGCTTCTTCGTTCCAAACTATACACGATCAGTACGCAAAATATGTATAACTAAATATAGCTACTACACCACTTACGCTTGAGCGAAATAATAAATATATAGGCAATCCAATCAATACTTGTACAGCTATATCTATCTACTTTTATTCTTCTTGATTGATTCAGTAAAATATGGAATAAAAATATTATTAGGTAAGCTTAGAAAAATAAATAGGTAACAGATATAAGGGTTACCTATGGGTTAGGTTAGGTTCGTGTTTTTTTAACTATACAAAAATAGGAGCCCCGCAAAGCGGGGCTCCGTGGCCTCGCAACCGTCTTCTTCTGGACTTATTAGATTCTTACGTTTTAGCACTATTGTCAATTGTAAGTCGTGCAGTATAGTCGGGAACGAAGACACAAGCATCCTCGATACAAAAAATATACGATCAGTACGCAACATTACATACACAATACACATGCATTTTAATTATAGATTTCAAAACAGCAATTCAATAATATAAACGCGAGCAATGGAAAGACGCCGCGCTTACTCCGAAACATACACGATTAGTCCGCATGCGTACTGGGCACTGGCGCTGTATATTTTGGAGCGCTATTCTTACTTACTTCACTACAAAGTATACGCGAGTATTTGCGTACTGCTGTTGTATAGATTGGAAGAACTTTGTAAAAAAGTTATTTCCAAACTATACGTGATTAGTTTCACACCGTTGCGTGCTGGCCTTGTATAGTTTGGAAAGACGCTGCATCGACTTATGGAATTAACCCAATTTAGTAATTTGATTAGAATTATTATAATTAAAGAATCAAGAGATATTTTAAAAGATCCAACAAAAATATACATTCTAATCAAAGCTTTGTATACCGTATTGATATACAACTCGCTATACATTGAAATAAAAATCATATATCAAGATACATAAAGTTCACTTTCAAATGTGGTGTAGCCATCTATATACACAGGTTAATGGATACAAGTCCGAGAGTATTGCGGTAATTCAGTGGTCAAATAGTTCGCCTCGACAAGGCTCTTCTGTTTGCCAAAGCTTTCGCTTGTGCTATTCATGTATAGGATGGTATAGATATATTTAGACAGTATGTTTTATGTTGAAGGGTAATTAGTTATGTCTGTGTGTGTTATGATTCAAGTTTAATACCTATATATTAATGAATACGATTTAAATACATTATATTGAGGAGTAGATAAGTATATAGATTATAGAACTATATATAGCTATATTTTGACTCAGTTTCTGCATTTGGTTATTAAAGTAGTAATATGCCAATGTAATTAAGGAGTATATTTTGACTATAATAATGTTTACCTAAATAATTATATAACGAAGAAGAGTAGAATGATTACAGTCGATTTACTTTACCTATTTTTAAAATATGTAAATAAAAATCCGTACACAACTTCCACATTGTAAAGCAATATTGAACATCAACCTTTAATAAAATATCGCTTCACAAATAAATTTAATCAAATTAATGAAAAAGGTTACTCACCCCTGGTAACGTCCGTTTTTCATGGAGGGCTGATTGTGCGCTCGAAGCGCTTTCCGGGTTGAAATATGTGAGGAAAGCGCAGCCTGAAACAAATTCATATTATATTAATATTTATTAAGGCATATTAAGTTATACGTTTCCGTGAAGGTGAATAAATGTTACCATGAACCTCGAAAAGGTACTTTAATTTGAAGGTCTGAAAGTTGAATTTGTAGTATACTCATATAATATACCCAATGTAAATAATACAAGATGGTATCTTCAAATGTTATGAATTATATTCAATTCACCTTTTACTTATACTATAGGCATTATAGGTATTATTATAACATTTTTGGTTTGACTTCGTCAAAGAGCATCTTATAACATGCTGTAATATGAAGAAGACTGATATAAATAATATAATCATTGATGTATAATGAAAAAATACCAAATGAATTTAATTTTTTAAAAAGTACATACTTAAAAATTATTATCTTATGACTTTATATTCACTTTCCTTAATCTCCAATCATACTCTAAATTCTTAATCATTAAATACAATTCAATGTAAAGCAATTAATATATACAATTAATTATAAAAACTATACAATATGTTAATTACAATCACAGGTATACGTGACCTTTACAATTACAATTCGTTACATTCATTGTTCCCGATTGGAAGCAAGTTATAATGGGAATTGTACCAATTCAGCGAAATGTTATTTACGTTATCTTATATATAAAAATGAATCGCAAAATGTGTTGGTAAGCGCATAACTCGAGAACGGCTGAACCGATTTCGATGATTCTTTTTTTATTATATTCCTTGAAGTACGTGGATGGTTCTTATGTAGAGAAAACGTAAACATGTACCACGGGCGAAGCCGGGGCGGACCGCTAGTATTTTATAATTTCATTCGTATTTTATTTAATTTGTTGATTGTTGATTTTACATGTAAAATACGGATAATTTTAGGTAATGTAATGAAATATTTAAGCTTATTTGTTGCTTATTTTATTTATCAATATTTAATTGATTATTAAGTTAATATTTCATTATTTAAGTAATTTTACAAACAATTTATAGAAATTTAAATTGTTCTAACTTCTTTCTAGCGATTAGGTTTATTATAACACCACGCTACGGCCAATCGGAGTGGAGTCTCAATGATGTAAAATAAGCTTGACATTTTTAATGATTAAGGTTGGTTGCGTGGATCTGATAGTACAAAACAATTCTAGTACAAAACACAGGATATACTAAATATAGCTCATAACACATGTACATACGAAACCTACATCATCATCAATTAGTACTCAACACGGCTATTTTACCAAGCAATGCAATCGACTATCAAACAACCATCCCGAGCTAATAATACACTAATAGCGCGTCCAGTAAATACTTGTCCCAGCGGAATGTTCCTCTAATTGCTACATCTCTATCGTGGATGGCATTGCATAGGTTATGAATATATGTAGGTCATTATTATTGCAGTGAATCTGACCTTCTTGATGTATATGGCAATACTAACTGAGTTTCACTCATGATAGATCATGTTATTGTAGATTAGCCGAATACCAGAGATGTTTAATGCCTCTGTCAAATATAGAGCAAAAACTATGCAATACTTTTCGAAAACAGCAATTTAAAACAGTGACCAAGTTAAAAAATAAATCAATAACCGACTCTACAACTCTACATAATATATCTCTACCCATTTAAACAAACGACTCTATGTAGAGATGTCATGGTAACTCTATAAAACGTAGAGCGCATACACTACAGAAGATGTAGAGCAAAGATTACATTGTAGGGGCAAACCAATGCAATTTTTGCGGACGTATAAAAGCTATTGCGTGCTATCTGAGCTCTTATCGCACAGTAGTAGATAACGAGGCAGATAGCAGACGAAATAAAACCAACTCTAATTACTGGTCAGCGATGCAAATTCGCCTTTGTTCGTTCTGTTATTAAACTTATTTGCGTTATCGAATTAGTATTTTAAAGTTGATACTCTGTTGTTTCGTGTTGTGGCGTTTATTGAACGATTGTAATCGTACGTTACTACTTACGTTCATTAATTACTCTAATGTGTGTGTGTTCTTTAATTGGTATGATATCAATCTAATGTATATTACATTGTTTTTGTATTCTACTGCTTCTTTCTGTCTGTTGTCTTTAAAATTATTCAACAATGAGGTAAATAGATGGTAATCTAATCATATGATATTATTAATTATATTTGTTTGTTTGTATCAAGTAACCTCAGAAACTATTTAACTGATTTTGAAATTGATTTCGCCAGTAAAACATATACTCTTCTGACTGTCCTAAGGTGTGTATATATTTTTCCGCGAATTCAGAAGAAGATGTTATTGGTCAATGCTCATATTAATTTATTAAAAATTATTATTCACTAAATTACCGTTGCTTTTAAGTCTTTCATCTCTACACAAACAACCAAATAGTTATTTTCAAAGGATTTGAGGGTTACTCATAGTTCACTGCAGCGAACTGGTAGGCCTTACAAAGCCTTGATATTTGTAACGAGCACAATACATGCTAAAGGTTATGTCGTTTCCATGTCCCGGGCCTATATTTTTCGATTCCATACCATTATTATGTTGGATCAGCGATTTTCACCGACTTCGAAAAGGTTGGGAATGCCATGCCTAATATACAATACTACGACCTATTTCTCGTTAATGTTTTTAATTAAATAGAAACTTGGTCGTCAGGTCATTTTATAAATATACGAAGGGATCCAAATTATTCCATTTTAAGATTAATTTTATAATAGGTGTTTAATAAATGTAATCTTATCTTATCTTAATCTTAATATCTTAATACTATTATAAAGGCGAAAGTTTG
>CAJQZN010016217.1:0-15763 GCA_907164685.1 Colias eurytheme | reverse complement strand
ATATATAAAGCGCGTCACACACGGTGAAGATACTATAATATTTTATCTTAAGATACTGTTATATTTTATATTACAGTATCTTAACGCATCCGGTATCAGCGTTCGGACCATCATTTTTCTTTTTGTCATTGCGTACTAAGACCCCTGTAGAACCGCCATCCTGTTACAAATGGACCATAAAATATTATAGTATCTTCACCGTGACAGTGTGTGACGCGCTTAATATTATAAATGCGAAAGTAACTCTGTCTGTCTGTCTGTTACTCAATCACGCCTAAACTACTGAACCAATTTTCATGAAATTTGGTATGGAGATATTTTGATACCCAAGAAAGGACATAGGCTACCTTTTATTACGAAATATGTACCACGGGCGAAACCAGGGCGGACCTCTAGTACCATATAAGTATTGTATAAATTGTTTTCATAATGTCCTAGAGCTATGTGCCATTAAATAAACGTTTTCTTTCTTTCTTAATTATTAAACATGCTTACGATAATGAATTAATTATTGATTCCTCTGTAGTTTATACATTTAAATTTATATATTTTTAACTAGCTGCGCTCCGCGGATTCACCCGCGTAGCTCCGCTCCTGTTGGTCTTAGCGTGATGATATAATATAGCCTTCGATGAATGGGCTATCTAACACCGAAATAATTTTTCAACTCGGACTAAGTATTTCCTGAAATAAATGCGTTCAAACAAACAAACAAACTTTTCAGCTTTATAATATTAGTATAGATTCAGATCAATTGTATAGGTACCTATTAAGCAGGGGAAAGTATCGTATAGTTTTAGGAAACCACGGTAAATGTGAAACTATTTTCACATTATAGATATTGTACTATAAATTTTCGGAATAATATTCTATTTAGGGTATAAAAATCGCGCGACGTGCAACACATAGACGAAAAAATTGATTATTATCCATTATGTTTAAGACATTGCTTAATACGGATGGCAGAAATAAGACGTTAGTTTTATTAACACAATAAAATTGTAACAAGAAGAAATATCCAACGTAAAAAACTTTCACTTGCAAAACTCTAATATTACAAACATTAAAAATTTTAGATTACTCACTTCCAAAGTCCATGTTCCTTGTGGATATTCTCCCCACGTGTGCGTAGTCATGAAAGGCCACTTCGTGAAGCCATCTCTCATGTCGTCATCGTTCGCCCGCCTACTCAGTATCATTGATCTGCAACATTTAATTAGAATTTTCATTCAACTCTTAAAAATTTTCCATTCTCAAATCTTCTTTTAGTAGACGCCTTAAAATAATAAAAAAATACGTGTGGCACTCGGGGGCTGCCGCGGTCCTAAAGCTATTGCATGCTATGCCTTCAAGCCACACCTCCGCGCCCGTCGGAGTGGGCTACTTTTGTAATTTTTATTTATTGGTGCACAATAAAGTATTTTTGTTTGTTTTGTATGTCACCAACCTGGTGCCCATGGGGCTGGTGAGGAAGAACTCGAGGTCTCCCCGTCGCGTGGCGTTCGCGCTGACGACCGCCTGCACGTGCTCCAGGTAGCGCACCTCGCTGGCGCCGCCCGCACACGCGGTGGTGTCGATGTGGAGGGTTACACTACCGTCCGCGGGGATTTCCCTGCAAATTTGTGTTAATTATAGTGTTTGAGTAAAGTATAGGTACTATATCCCCGGATGTCTCGGGTTCGCGGGTAGTGGGGAGCACAGTCACGCAGCAGCCTCGGGCGTGAGCGGACGTGTGTTTACCCTAGTTACTGGCGGCGTAACGAGCCAATCCCATCCCCTGCGTATACGAGTGAGTACTCGTATCTACAATTATGATATGACAAAAAACATACGTAAAAGTAACAAATATACACATACACAATCCTCACAAACATTCGCATTTATAATATTAGTAGGATTGACTTTTAATCTTGGTGATTCGATCCTTGAATCTAAATGATTTGAAATTTAAGTAATTTGAAGGTGAGGATAATTTTTGCTGATAAAAGGAAAAGTCGAAATAAACGCGAAAATACTTAGTGTTAACCATCTTCCGAAACCAAGGAACTTATTTTAGGTATTCGTATTACAAGACATTTAATAATAAAAAAAATTAACTGAAAAACCGCAAACTAAAATTGTATGAATAATAAATAACCACTCAATGAAACAGATATTTTATCAACCTCCTAGATCGAGGAACTTTATTTAGTTAGGTTATTCTGCCGTCTTGCAATTATAAGGAAATAACTGTTAAACCGCAATTAAATAGTCTAGGTAAATAATAAACCACCAAATAAAACAAATAGACATTTTGTCCTACTAATATTAAAAATGCGAAAGTTTGTGAAGATGGATGTTTGTTATTCTTTCACGCAAATACTACTGAACCGATTACAATGAAATTTAGCACACGTATAGAGGGTAACTTAGATTAACACATAGAATAGGTTTTATCCCGGAAATCCCACAGGAACGGGAACTATGCGGCTTTTTCTTTGAAAATGCGGGCAAAGCCGCGGGCGGAAAGCTAGTTATTTATAAATTCAACTTACGTATGAGTATTAACCGATCCAGCTTCACAATGATACCGGGGTGGAACCGATCTCCAATTCGCCGCTAATGCCGTCATAGCGCCTGCATCCAACACGCCAAAACCGAAGAGATGGTTGAACTCCAAGCCTACTCCGTTCATGGTCCAGTGGAAACGACCCTGATAAAAAAATAATTTGACCATAACTTCTCAAATCCATACTAATATTATAAATGCGAAAGTAACTCTGTCTGTCTGTCTGTTACTCAATCACGCCTAAACTACTGAACCAATTTGCATGAAATTTGGTATGGAGATATTTTGATACCCGAGAAAGGACATAGGCTACCTTTTATTGCGAAATATGTACCACGGGCGAAGCCGGGGCGGACCACTAATAATTTCATAATTTATTCTTAGCATCTATTCCATGAGTTAGGTACGTATTAGAATATGAAATTTTGAAGTCTCGATGATTTATTAACATTTATCAAGAAAGGTCCATTATTTTGCTTGTAGTTTTTGTTCCGACACAAGCGAATGTAGGTACTAAAATTAGAATTCCAATCCCAGACCACTGACCATTCCTAGGAAGATACCTTTATTTTATGAACATTGCCAAATTCTCAATATTGTATAATACAAGGTTATTACTTATTGTAGCATTGTTACCTATGTATATAATACCTATAGCTTCAGTGATTCATATTAGCACGGGAACATAAACAGAAACTAAAGCGAAATTAATAAATGAAAATCTTAAAAACCTGAAATCTTTTTGTTAATCAGCGGACTTGGATATTATTGTAAGAATAAACGGTCCAAAATCGTAATATCTGAATTGAGTCGAAAATTAGAGAACAAAAAGTTAATTGCTAAAAATGAATTTATAAAAACCTCTATCTCCTGAATTAATTTCGAGAGACCAAAAATCTTGTAGGTACTTACTACAATTGTCAATTATTCATAATTAACGATAACTAAAAATTACGACTGTTAACTTTTTTGGCAAATGACTGTCTTCTAATATTCTAATGTTAATGTTTTTAATTTATTGAAGATTTTATAATTCTTTGACTACCTAAATCTAAACAGAAAGTATTTCTGACGTCAAATACAAGCCAAAGGTCACGGGAAGTCAGATCGCTTCACAGACATCAAGATTCAGGATAGAACTAACATCATTTGCATACAGGTGCTTCAGTTAATTGACATGGAGTTAACAAGCCTTACCTTTGCGTCGTAAAGGGAATTTCTCTTAGATGTTAATACTGTTAAATGCTGGATATCGCGCCAGGTCAGGTTGGGGCTGAAAACAAGGAAATGTTATTTAATTTATATGAAACGAAGTAAGTAGCACACGAACGAAGTAAGTGCGTTTTCGCAAAATTATTTTATTTCCTCGAGTCTACGGGTTCAATGGTAAAGAACATAGATATTATTATAATGAAGACCGTTAGCTATTTACTTCAGGCCATCTATAAGACTATACGAATATTATTCTCTGTACATTTTACCATGGACAAATATATTTTACTAAGTTCTGAGGGAACTTGTGATAGAAGTTTTCGCGTAAAAGAGCAACAAACATCGACATAACTCATATAAACTTTTCCACCTTTACGTAGATAATTATAAATTGAAAATGTTAATATGAATACGTGCTTTATATCAAGTTATAACGTTTAAAAGCGAAATATCAATTCCACTTTGTATTTTATAAAATTTCTCGAATATTCAACCCTATATTCTGTACGAACGAAAATGTTTTTAATTAAGCGAACCTTTTGCAAACGTTTATTACAAAAATAATTAATAGAGATTGTGAAATTTAAATGGAAATCTCATGCCCATCAATATAGTATTGTATTCGGTCCAGTAATTTTACAAACAATCAGTCCTGAAGCTTAACAAGTAAATTAAAGTCTGATGAGAAAAAAGTCTCGCGTTGCCTCTAGTTGTGAAATAACAGAATATTTAGTTCATTTCTTATTTCTTTGTGTCTACGAATTTTTAGTGCTTTAATTGCTTTGGGAAAATTGGGTTATTAAAATATAAAGGTTTGCATATATTTTCTCAATTTCAGATATTATAATTACAAAGTTATTTATTGTATACCCTTGAAGAGAGAGATTGTTTCAAAATAAAATTAATTAATTTACAAGTAGGTAGTTATCTGTTTCTTACTTGTGATAATAATTTATTATTTACATGGACGAATAATATAATTTATTTATCATGTTAATAGAGGTTTTTCCTATTCAATACGAAATAGTAAATACTATGTAACGTACCTATCTACCTACATAGTATGTAGGTAGATAGGTACGTAATATGTTTCAAAACATAGCTATTGTAAATTCCCAAGAGTAGCCGCTGTTACAATATTTCCTGAGGTCAGATATTCAGAGTATAAACTGTAGATAATTCCGAGTATACAAACAGTAAACTAGATTGTGATAGAACACAGAGAGCCGAGAACAAAACCGCCTCGGGTAGAGGAATAAACAATTCTGCAGTGTGCTACATTTTAGACATAAATGAAGTTTTGCATAGCTAAGTACAATAAAGTCGGTATAAAACGGAAAATTAGATAAATACTAGCTGTTATGGTAAATAACTGTCAGTTACTTATAGCTTTTGTGTATACTGTATATCAAATTAAAAAGAAATCGGTCCAGAAAGGTACTTAACGAGGAATTTGGTAAATAGCAATGTAACCCGAGAATTTTCCTTAAAAACGTTAAATAAACAGCCTAATGATATCAAGTAAATACCGTTTTGTAAAAAAATGAATATGAAATGAAAATTGTAAACAATGTTCACTGATATATTTGTCTTCCTAGCCGTATGTCTATTAATCAACTTGTTTTTCACATTTTTAAAACGGTTCGATGGATTTAAAATTTTTAAATAACGTTGAGCGGCTCAATCGGCTTATAACGACTGAATTGGAATAAATTCCATAGTGAAGCCAATTTAACGAAGATTCAAATAAATATGCAAGCATTTTTTAATAAAAATCAGCACGATCACGATTTCGATAATAAAGAATTTGATCATCAAAAATAAACAATGTAATATTTATTTGATAGTTACAGACAAAGAATAGATTTGATAAATTTTTCTACACCTGGATTTACTGGTATATTCGAAAAACTATTTTCTCATTTCGCAAATCGAATTTTCCGTTAATAAAACGAATTTCGCTCGACGCGTTAATTGATTCCGAAGCACGTAGGCGGGACATAACTAGTGTAAAAGGAAATTTTATCTAGAAATGCTGTTCATTTTATCAGTAGGTATTTTTTTACGGGTGTACCGCGTAGATTGGGTTACACGGTACACCCACTATTCTTTCGTGAAAAACTCTACGATAAACTAGTATAAATATGAAAATACAATGGAAGCAAATAATTAATCAATCTTATAATTAATTATTATGAACAGAAATATTTTTTTAAGATGGACGGGAAGCAGGAAATCGTCGTAGTGCGCGTTCTGACTACGCTGTTGTGAGTAAGGATAATAAGGTTGATACTCACTTAGCATGCAGAGCCAACGCGAACACGCCAGCTGCTTCGGGTGCCGCAGCAGAAGTCCCCGAATGTGTCGCGGTACATTTTCCGTATAGGTCCGTGGTCGCGACGCCCGTGCTCGGGTCGCGGGCGCCGTTGCTGAACGTACTCGCGAGTGTGGAGGAGCAGGACTCGTCGTAATGTGCGTTCTGACCGTCGTTTATTGCGCTGTTGATTTGTATTTAGATATAAGCCATAAGGAATTGTGGTTATAGTATAGCCCACAGTTGGCTATCCTATAAACATAGTACTACAAACAAGTAAGTACTACACTGTTTATATAATAATATACTATTGTCGCTAGCCACACATAAAGTAAGCTTTCGATAAACGCATATTTCACAAAACACGACAAAACCTGTTTCTAAATATTGATCGTTAAATTCCAGAAAGTTGAATGCATAAAACAAAATCCCAATACATATTATTTTACAACTTATGTTTTACTTAACATTGATTGTCCAGCAAGACGATATTCACCCTCCTACCTTCCCTGTCCAAACAAATAATATAGCAATAAGCAATAAAAAGGTGTCACCTATTAATAGAGACGGTCCACATAGACGCAGCATAGCCGTCGCAATTACAGTCGTCATCTTCGCCGCCATCGCCGCTCGCCCACACATAGATATTACCGAGTCCATTGCGACCCTGTCAAATCAATTAAACGTTATATTAATTGGCAATTTATATTTTATGGTTGTACAATCTTTCTTTAATATATAATATCAATATCGCAATTTATATTTAAGGAAGTAAGAGTTCGCGGAAAAGTGTAACTGCGAATTCGTAACAATATTTTATTAAAATTATTACTAATAATAAGAAGATTTTTCAATGATTAGAAGACTTCAGAATATTATGATCTGTAGTAAATGAAAATGTATCTAAGATTCCTTTGTGATTTAAAGAGTCATAATAAAAAATACTTGAAGACATAAAAATAAATCCGTACTTTTAATATAATAGAAATATTTACAGCTTCGCGTTTGTTAAATTTCGAAATAATGTTTTCAATGAAACAATAAACTATTCTCGTATAATACGCGTGTGAATAAAATTATCTCATTGTACTGACATTGTATTCGTCAAAGAGAAAACAAAAACAGTGTTCGATGGGTCTCAGGGGAAATTTGTATATTTTCTGAACCATGATCATTATTGCCCAACGGGTTTACTTGTATTCGGGAATAATATAATCTATTTAAGGATTATGTTACTATTTCAGTTACATACTGTTATTTTCACATACTGATATTTCGAGAACTTTCTTTCCTAAATGGAAAAATACTTTATTTGTTTTTCTATTATTTACAATACGATTGAAATCTGATAAGTTTATTTTATTCAACAATGGTTTATATTTATTTTTATTACATTAAAACCGTAGTTAGTTTATTCGTTTTAAATTATGCAAGAAACACGGCAGACTAGCTGACATTGTTCCATGTTTTGAAAATGTTAAAATGTATACTTACTGTCCATTCACTTTAAATTATGTAAGAAACACGTCAGAGCAACTGAAATATTACAAACTATTGAGAAAAACATGTTTCAAAATGTAGCTACACTGGTAATGTCTAAAATTGCAATATGCAAGATTGTTCATTTCGCACAGGAAGCATTGTCGTCGTTATTTTTCAACTTTCAGCTATCATTTAGAAAGGAAATGATGGCTGAGAGGTTTGAAATAAAGGAAGCTAAAATGCTTTACTGAGAGGCTTTGTGGAGGCCTCAGAAGGCAAATGCAATAAGCTCTCCTTTGTCTTCAACGTTATTTTTTCTACTTTGCTCCTTTTTAACTTAGCTTTTAAAGCTAAATTAACATCACTTTAGCTCTAATCATTGGAGTTTATATTTTATACATTCTCAAATGGTTAGGAATTATTGTCAATTTCTATGCAAATTTTTAAAGAGATATGTTCAACCCAAAGTCGACAAATATTACCTGAACAGTCTAAGTACATATTATTTACATTTTGCTGCGTCAAAATTAACTGAGTAAGTCTGTTGTAGAATCGAGTTAAACCTAATAAATCAACTTACACGGCAATAATTGAGCTTATTTAATTAGAAGGATTGTACCGAATACATGTGTAAAATATACACGTCAACAATTAATATGTGTTTTCATAAGCATAAGTTCATTGTTGCACATCAAAAACGAATTCATACAGTATGTATTTTTATGTGTGAGTTAGCAAAGTTTTATTTAGTTGTTTTAATAGCCTTGTTTTTGCTCATCCACGTTTTGCTTTCTTTCCAATATATTAAGACTGCCTGGTAGAGACCCTTTTGATTAAATACCTCTAATGAAAATTCACAATAATCAAAGAATTCACGAAAATGAGATGAGAAAATTAAGATGATTGTTGTATTTTATCTATACTTTGTATAAAAGTAACTGGACGACGGCGATTCCAATTTTCTAGAGCAAACATATTCCCCTCCCACATCGTTATCTTTTAAGTATATATCTATATGGAAATACATTTATATGCATATAAGAACTGTAATAGTTTGCGAGGTGAGGTTATGTTTATATGAATAAATAAACATATAAAATGCAGGTAGCAAATTGTATTGTAGGTATACAGTATAGCAACTCGACTAATAACTATACTAATATTATAAAGCTGAAGAGTTTGTTTGTTTGTTTGTTTAAACGCGCTATCGCGGGAATAACTCGTCTGGTTTGAAAAATTCTTAGCACATTTATCGAGGAAGGCTATATTATATACTAGGCTTTATATATCATCACGCGAAGGAGCGGAGCACTGCTGGTAAAACCGCGGGCCGCGGGGCACAGCTAGTTAATTAATATGCTCTATTTATCTACTTAAGAAACATAATTTTAGCCTCTTTTATTTCGGGTAAGTTATATTTTTTATTTCAGAAGTAGAATAACGCTATCTATTTTTATTATGTCCTTAGGAGTAAGTACAGCTATCGATAATGTGAGGACTGGTAATTGAATCTGATTGTTTTAGTTTTACCGGAGTCGGTGATCGAATCCACGTGTGAGCTTATAGCTGTATATTAATATCTAAAAAACTCGAATATTATTTTCGAATAAGAATATTGTATTAAATAATGGGCTAAAATATCTCAATAAATAGCATCCTCCAATAAACTTTTCCACGAAAAGCAATAAAGCAATCCAATAATTCATTTAATAGTTATTTGATTGATAGAAGCAACTCTATCTATCATAATATTAGATGTAATTAATTATTTTATTATTGTTCATTCGACTTTATCAGTTCAATTCGCAAAGATGAAGTAAAATGAAGTACCTATTGATAAGTTTATGTGAGAACAAATAACTGTTTCAAATTTGAAGTTTATATTTACTAAATTTTGTGACCGTTGGCACTATAAAGAGCTCAGAAATTTGATTTAAAATCATTTTCATGTAACGAAATTTTATCCAGATGTAGGAGATTAAGTATATGAAACATTTTAACACTATAAAAATAGTATGAGTTCGGATATTTATGCAAAAAGGAACGATTTCAACTCGATTAGCCTACTTGCATTCGTAGTTTGAGGGCCTCATACAAAATATTATATTATAAATGCGAAAGTAACTCTGTCTGTCTGTCTGTTACTCAATCACGCCTTAACTACTGAACCAATTTGCATGAAATTTGGTATAGAGATATTTTGATACCCGAGAAAGGACATAGGCTACTTTTTACCCAGGGAAATAGGATAGGTTTTATCCCGAAAAATGGAAATCCCACGGGAACGGGAACTATGCGGGTTTTTCTTTGACTGCGCGGGCGAAGCTGCGAGTGGAAAGCTAGTACAAAATATATGAAACTAAGTATATCTTGGTAATTAATGGATCTTATAAGAATTTATGAAATATGCTGAAATTTTCTGACCCATATATTTTCATTAACTTTCTAGTATCACTTTCACAGTTAGTGCACTTACGTAGATTGCATTCTTTGTAGGCGCCATTGTTATAGAATAATTTAATTGATATTAAGTAGAACTAGTAGATGTTATCATGATACTTTAGATAAAAGCATTGCGGCTCAATTGTTTAGCAGAAAATTTAATGGAATGCATGATGGAGTTATTCACATTTCACTTGGATAATAACTTTTTGTATTTATGCTATGTTCACTTTATTTGAATAAAATACGACTATCCTCCTTGCTCACTATATATAGGTAGAATTGCCTGTACAGTGTACACTGTACATTTGTACTCATAGTAAACAAGTTCAAGTGTAAGTTTTGGATAAATTTACCTAATTTAGAAACAATTTCTCAGGACGAAAATGAAAGAACATTCATCTACAAAAAATCAGCTGTGAGTGACAGCAAATTGCTAGCAACCAATCCATTGCTTTTTTTCTCTTGAATCTCACTTATTGTTTGTTACTTTACTTGAAAAAAGTAACGTTTTATCAAGGAATATATTTACAAACTACTAACAGATGATACCGTTCAATAAATGTATCTATATTATTAGAAAAACATTGTTTTTGAATTTTGTTCCTTTGTTAACTATTGTCACCTATAATAATGTGTATTGGATATTGTGTTATTGTTATTTCTTATCATAAACGCGTAATATGTGAGGCCCGCCAATAGTGACGTCATGAGTGACGGCATAAACCTCGTGAAAAACTGTTAAATGTCACATACACCACAAGGTACTCGTAATCTGAAAATTTTCTACGAAATTTTTGTTGTTGTTTCCAATATACTATAATCATTGGATGTACCAAAAATTGTGTAGGTAGTTAATTTTTGCTGTATCGTTTTAATTTTTTAAGTTACTACCTACTCCAAAATGGTGAATGAATACTCTTTATTGTACATACTCATAAATATAGATTATTACATGGTTGAGATACCTTATAATATAGAACAAACAGTGGTTTTATCGCTCTTGCGCTCACGAGCGATAAAAGCTCTTTCTACATTTCTTCCAAGCAACTCGAAAATGATGTTTCGAAATTCGAATCCAGTCGAATTTATTACAATCGTTACAACTACCAAATCAATAAAATATAAGGTAGATGAGTCTTAATAGCACACACAATAATACACAATAATTTTCCTTACCTCATTCACGCCCCTAACTATAGCACGCATGGTAGCATTTCTCGGTCCATCCACAGTCCTGCCGTCATCCGTAGGCCCCCAGGAGGCACTATAAATGTGGATCTTATGGGGCTCGTGCCCCATGGAGTTCGCCTCTATCAGATCCGTCATGTACGGCTGGTCCAACATCCGAATGCCTGTACCAAAATTGATTAGATTTAGCTTAGTCTGCACGTAATGTGCAGGGGAAATCTTTTTCAATTCTTCTAATATCGTTATAGATTCCTGGATAGTAATGATAGAATATAATATGGAAACTTTATATAAGAAAATAACAAGCTCATAGACAGAAATATTATTTAAACGTAATTAAGATTTAATCATAATTATTAACAAGTAATAAGTATCAAAGTGTAGCAAACGTCTTGTTTAATAATTTAATTAATAAATTACCATTTAAAACCTCTGTTATTTATACAATAATTTATAATCCCCTTTCAAAAACACATTTATAAATTATAAAAGGAATTTGATCAAAATTTTGGTACGGAGGAAATTAAATTCCAAACCGCATCACTCAATATTGACAAATTCTGAACAATGCCGATAATCAAGCTTAATTAACCTATAACCGCCGATTTACCTATATTCGTCCACAATTAGTAGAAAATATAAAACACTTTATGACAAATATTTTATACTTTATGAAATAGTAAAGATAAAATAATAAGGGATTAAAAAATATTGTTTTGTTTATCTATTGAAGTAAGCCTTTTTGGCTCCAATAAATAATTTATTATTGATGTATATTTGGTATTTGTACTATACTGTATTTGATTGGTGCTAATTAAAGAGTATTATCATAACATAAAAAGTGTTGAAAACAAAATAATATTTTCGATAATAACAATCTATAAAAAAAAGCTTCTTAAAGTTTCAGGACCTGAATTTATGCAATTTGTACGCAACTCTACTTTGCTTTTAGTTAAACTTGTCATGTATGTTAAGTGTACAGTATAGAAACAGTAGATAAAACAATGGTACACGTACACATGCATAAAATATTTCCTCGCTACGTAGGTACCTACACTTTGTATTCTCATACAAAACATCATTCATGTCTCTTTAATTTTGCATTTAGTAATACACATACATACTTTATAACTGCTTATTTCTCTGTTCTGAGTACTTAATTATTTATTTATGACCCTGAATAATTGTTGTCTAGTATCCTCTCGAAATAATTGCTGCTTGAACCAAGTCGGTCAGTGTAGCCGCGTCTACATAAACCGAGATGCTTTGCGTAGAAATTTCTTCGCAAGGCTGCCTCCTATGTAGGGATCCGCCTATTAGGTGCCTGATATGAGATAGTACTTTACAAATGTAGCAAGAACAATATACGTTCTTCTTGTGTATCTTCTTTCGTTTTATAAATTTATAATATATCGCATTCTACATTATACCACATACCTATTACTTAATTAGTACATAAATTATACTAATGTACAGTATTAGGTATATATAATTATCTGTGGACTGTAATTATATCTACCTTATACGATGTGTCCCTTTGTATGTCAAATTTCTTGATATTATAATGGTTATTTATTGGGATGATTAACAAAATTAATAATTATAGACGGTCGCTCTACTAATAAAGTAATACTTAATATTATATTTGAAACATAAACCCTGAAACAATTTACATAATAATATTACAGTTAGGCATATATGGCATGGAAATGTTTATTCATTACAAGTATTTATTACATTAGAAGTATTCATTCCATTACTTATATTCCCTTACACGCCCATCGTCACGTAAGTTCCAGTATATAATATTATTATGATTTACTGTGACGTAACTGAGATTTCCACCACGATACTTCGCCTAAATGTTGATTACGTAACATTTGTTATGTTATAATGTTCGCTTATTTTGGTAATGTTACGTGTACAAACATATCTACAAACCAAACAACACGTGTAAGCTTGATCTTAACTTTTAATTGAATAACACATATCTTTTCACAATTATTACTTAGAAACTAATATGCAAAAAAGCAGTAAACCTATGAGAAAATGTTTGTTGTTTTATTATTGTTATAAAATAAGAAAAATGAAACATGTACCATTGCTTTTAGGAATCCGGATAGCAATAGAAATTGAAGAAGACAAATCAAACTTAGTCAATGGGATTGCAATTATTATTAAATGAGAACACATAGTGCACAAACAAACATAGAGCTAGAGCTAGAGCAAGAGCATTATTTCGTGATCTTTTAGTGTAAATGAAAACTCGTATTCAGTGTTTTTCAGTATTAGAACATTGCACAGAATCTTTTCAAACGCACTATAATAAGAAAAACGAAAGAATGCTCTACGCCTGTTTTACGAAAATAATTTGACATACCTAGTGGGGAGAATGAACATGCGCTCATTTGATCTAAATGCACCGTAACGTGTTGATCTTTCTATGCTGAGTGATTTCTATATACCTATCTCTTGGAATTTCCCGCCCATAACAAAAGTATATCTACTTTTTACTATTATATGTCACATAGAAAATATTTTTAAATTATAGGTTAGCTTTTAAGGAGTTCTATCGAATTTTGGGTATAGAAAATGTTGGATCTTTTAATAATGGCCCAGTTTGTAAAGGTTGTGCTATCCTTCTATAGAAGATGAAGAATGTAGATCACCATAATATTTTATACAAAAGCGAACTATACCAAAAAATATAGCGTTATGAAAAATTTAACAAAACCCTTGAAAACCTTTTATACCGTAGCTATCGCAGACAAAATATTTCTGAATTTTTCTTATAGCTTGAAAATCCCAGGTGCCCTAACTATCCCTATAAAAATAAATATGATAATTTTATGATAAAACTTAATACAAAAGGTGCCCATACAGAGATTAATCTCAAAAGGTCAACGAGGCCGAGGAATTAAACAAAATTTGAATTCGCTTTAAACTTTTGAGAAACGACTATACTATGAATAATTATTACGATTGACGAGTATGCATATTATTTGCTTGAACACATTTACATATTATATTCTAGGTAGAATATCTAATAGGTACCTTTACATATACACATACATGTTAATATTTTTATCACAAGGGTATTCTGCTATATATTATAGTAATCCCAATTAACGATTCCATATAGATATAGTAGGCGTTTAGCTACTATTATGTATTCTGTGATAGTAGTTTACAATTTCCAAAATTCATAATTTGCCGTATAAAAAACGAAATCAAACATTTTATACGTCAAAGTCACTCGACAGAATATTTTAAAAGGTCGCTGCGATAATATAGGCCTTTTGGTACTATATACTAAATCTTCATTTATTATGTACTACTTAATCCTTTCTCTCCAAACTTTTTAAAGATTATCCTTAAGATATATTGGATATTCAGATGAGCCTATGGTATGTGCATTTAAATATTGGTGAATATTCTACATTTTTTTTATCACTACATAGTATAAAACAAAGTCGCTTTCTCTGTCCCTATGTCCCTTTGTACGCTTAAATCTTCGAATCTACGCAACGGATTTTGATGCGGTTTTTTTAATAGATAGAGTGATTCAAGAGCAAGGTTTATATGTATAATAACATCCATTAAATAGTGGAGAAGTACTGTTATTTTTGAGGTTTCTAATGTGATGTTGTAAATAATTACATTTTTCCGCTTACATTGCAAACGCAGGCTGAACCCAACGAGTTTTATCAAAATAATGTACTAAGTATTGTACACATTGAAAAGGTCTACAGAAAAGTCCGCGATGGTATATGTCTATCTCTTATGGATAACCCACAATAACTTATTTTTGTCATTTACTTTTTACGACAAATAATGGTTAATTCGCGAAGCGATTTTAACCAATACAGCATTAATCCTTAACGAATTAAATACCTTGAATACATTGTTCATTTAATATAGATCTATATGGCCCTTTACACCGTATGATTTAAGTGAATATTTTCGAAGATATTACAGATTTAAAAATTGCGGGACGTAGCGTTTGCGGCGGTACCGGCCGGCCGCCATTGCACCCGTGCGAAGCCGGGGCGGGTCGCTAGTTGAATATAATAGATAATATTATAGAGACAAGTGACGGGATTTATTGGTCAATATTTGTATTCATCATCATCATCATAAGCCCATATAAGTTCCCACAGCTGGGACACGGGCCTCCTATGAGGGTACAGTTTATAAACCACCACGCTGGCCAAGTGCGGGTTGGCGGATATTTGTATTAAGATTATTGAAATAAAACTGAACATATATTTGATTAGTATTAAAAAAGTTTATTCAAAGATTTAATTATTTGGAAATGATAAAGAAGCAATAAGCAAAATAACGTCGCTAAAGAAATAAATCAACACGACTATAAATTCGCGTAAATCCTTAATGGTTTATAAAAGTTCAATATTGGCAACAACAAAAATAAATTGGCGCTTATTGGAGTTTTTATACTTTTGTTAACATTTTAACGAAACATTTTATCCTCTTTTCTTGGAGATTTTAAGGAATTCACGGCCTTTACGCGATTCTCATGACTGAACTTGTAACTAGTTTTAATGTTGAATTGG
>CAJQZN010016216.1:0-12848 GCA_907164685.1 Colias eurytheme | reverse complement strand
AAGTGACAGTAGTACCCACCTCAACGCTTCGCTTATGAGGCGTGCAAAAGTTTTAACTTTTTAAATTTGCTACAACATAAGTTGAAATTAAAAACATTTTTTGTCACACATTTACACAGTTTGCAAAATACAATGCTAAACAACTTCCATTATCCATAAAAGTATGTTTTTAGTATTCTTGCAAATTTTACGGGACTATTTAGATACAGATATGTAAATAGTATTTTATAAAAAGTTGGCAAGATATATAGATAGTGAAACAGTATGACGCATGCCATATACGGCGTCGGATTGTCGCGGATCTAATTTTGGCCCCTGCGCTTACGCATTGCTCCAATTTTGTACTTGTCACTCGGCGCACGACCGCTGCAAGGATATAAGAATGTTTTGTATGACTTTTTACTGTTGAGATTTGTTAAATAGTGCAATATGATAGAGTCATGACTGTGATTTAAATTTACGCTTATCAATTGTTAATGATAGGTAGGTTATTGATAATCTATAATAAAAATAGTAGTTGATAATTAATTACAATAAGCCCTGAAAATTAATATTTTCAGAAGAATTATGAATTCGTTTAAAACCGTTTATATTATATCTTAGAAATGTGAATAACATATTTGTTTCGAATACTGTTATAGGTATGTTTAAACGCACATTAATTACCAATATTTTAACTAATTTAGTATTATTTCTATATAAAATTAAGTATTGTACTCAGACGCTCTAACTGGTTTGCAATTACAACAATATTCTTCGTTTCAAAAAGTACAAACAACAACAGGCAGCTAGTGTTCATTTCAAAGTGTAATCCAAACGAACTACAACTTAATTCAATATCGAACTTAAAGCGAACTGCTTCAATATCGAACCAGCGAACTACTTCAATGTCGAACTTAAAGTTAAAGCCATATTGAATTCAATATCCAAGACGCAGAACTTATTCGATGACGTAATCCGGGATTAGAGGCTAGGATTTCTATTTGAAATGTGGGAAATAGATTTCAATTTTATAGCGCACTTTTGCGATTGCAGTGAGCTGAAAATAAAATATTTTATATCGCTCAAGGGTAGCGTCTCTAAAGAGTTAAAAGATTGCTTATAAAACGTAGACTCACTCGGTAAACTAAATCAATAAACAATTATCTTAAAATATTTTTGCATCTTAGATCTTATTTGAGAGATATATTAGGTACGTACTTGCAATAAGGACCGCAAAAAATGTTTTCTTCGGCGAAATTAAGTTTTAACACATTCAATCTGTTATGAAACTCACACTCTTGCTTTTGTTTCTTTCTTTGGAAACAACTTATAATAACAATAAAAAAAAATGTTCATAAATAAATTAATTAATCACGAAACTTAATACAATGTTCGACAGTCGACTCGGAATACACTAAAATAATGTTCGATAAAATAAAAGCCAAGCAAATGATTCTTGACCCATCTATCAAAAGCTAGAGTTCGATATAAAACTATAAAACCTAAGGAAAAGCAAACTAATTCAGACACAAGAGTCTTTAAAAATACATTATGATAATGTAGCTATGCATTAAAATTGAAACTTCAAAGAACTAAAGAAAAAAGGCCGTTACCGCGATTTATTTTGCATTTTCAATATTTTAAAACTGCGCTGAGTTTTAAGTATTCTTCAATTACCTGTGAAGCAAAAGTTCAAAATACAGTTTTATTTTATTAAAATTTAACACAGCAACTTTATACAGACGATATTCGAAACATTAACTGTTTTTTGGAATATAATTTTTTTCTGAATGAAAATACGCTTTTAGGAATCAAAGTAACGTGTTGAAAACCACTTATTTTTATTATTTTATAAGCTCATTCACTTTATAATGTTAGTGTTAGTTTTTGTATCAAACTGGACAAGTCTTATCAAATACTAATATGTACTAATATAATATTATAAAGAGGAAAGGTGTGTATGTATGTATGTATGTATGGTTTTCACGCATAAACTACTGGACCGATTTTTATGAAATTTGGCACAGATAATGTTTAGACCCTGAAAAAGAACATAGGCTACCTTTTATTGCGAAATATGTACCACGGGCGAAGCCGGGGCGGACCACTAGTATCAAATAATTTTGTCGATATGAAACACGTCTTTTTACATTTAGCCGATATAAAACACGCGCCAAAATTTTCATTTTAATAAAAATTTAAAAGTCACTTCTTAACTTTATGCAATAAGTTATATTACTTAATATTATTTTATGTTTTAGTGTTGTAACCGTAAAAAGCTACGGACATTTTTACATTCGTATCTTATCTTTTACACGAAGTTTTATTAAGATATATACCTATACAAAATCTAGTACATATAAATGTTATAATTCGTGTTAACCGTTAGAATTTCGGCTACAAACTACTATTGCATACGAACACGCTATCCAAACAGTACCTTAACGATTTCAAATAGAATTGGAGCATTTTGATTGAACACGGATCAACGATTTGATTGGAACTGTGATGGAAGCAAAATTGCTATTTCGTCAGTTGAAGATACATGCTGTTTTGAATTTTCAAAAAACATTTGGCTTTTTTATTCATCATCGTATCTATAAGTATTTGCTGGGTTTATTTCCTGGTTTGGTTAAATGATGTAATATGCATAATAATTCCTGTGTTGAAAAAGAAAATAATGTTTATAATGTTTTCAACGCTATGCTGGCAAAAGACGAAAAACATCTCATTCCTTTGTGAGAGTTGTTACATTGTAAAATACTTCGTAGTTCTTTAGGAAATGAAATTTCTGAAGAATTTACTCAATTTCAAATGAAATAAGACTGTACTTAGTTGGCACATTTAACATATTTTTATTTAATTAGACTTCGTTTGTTTTGATTACGAAAATCATCTTCCTAATTGAGCTCCTATTTAATAATGATTGATTTATAATAAGTAAGCGATAGGAGGGAATAAGTAGGTATAATATTTCAACTCACGTATTAGATAATTATAACAGTTAATAGTTATAAACAACAAAAAACGCTCATAATTAACAATTTAATGCAGACGTTATAGAGCATACCAAAATTAAACCAAGTCTGGTATTTCGGTACTCCATTGTCTCTGAGTAAAAATTATTAGTATTCAAAGGGAAATAGGGTTTCTAATTATACAAGAAGCTAGAATGTAATTCCCTTTAATGTTTAACTAAATGGGACATTAACTGTGTTATTACAAACAATAAAATAAAGCATTCGCACTAAAAGCCTTGTGTAAGCTAATAAAAACTTCGGCTGAATGGAAAGAGGTCTATAAAGTGAAGAACAAACATTTACATTGTATATTGAATCCTACTCCGACTAATTCTATCCTACTAATATTATAAATGCGAAAGTTTGTGAGGATGTGTGTGTGTTTGTTACTCTTCCACGCAAATACTTCTGAACCGATTACAATGAAATTAAGCACACATAATATAGAGGGTTACTTGGATTAACACATAGGATAGGTTTTATCCCGGAAATCCCATGGGAACGGGAACTATGTGGGTTTTTCATTGAAAACGCGGGCAAAGTCGAAGGTGGAAAGCTAGTATTTAATAATTAATTATTTATAGAACCTCAGTAATTTACCATATAGTTATCGTATTAAATTCTAAGCTCCTATGTCCCATGTCCCCTGGTGGGGTATGGGGTAGTTGCAATGAACAGCTTTTCAACCGATAGATCAGCTATTAATTAGCCGTATACATTTTTCGGTCTGCAATTAGTTTGCTCTAGTTGTGTCTGTTTAATCTACTGGACCTTCAACTAAAATTAATAGGGAAATAGATTTATGCCCAGTTTCATTAATAGGGCTATATTAATAGGCTTATACATAATAATTAACTTTACTATAAAAGTACAGTATAATTTGATATTTATCTATAAAATAAAAATGAATCACAAAATCTTTTGGTAAGCGCATAACTCGAGAACGGCTGAACCAATTTCGTTTAAGTACCAGGATGGTTCTTATTGAGATAAAACGTAAACATGTACCACGGGCGAAGCCGGGGCGGACCGCTAGTACTATAATAAAAGCGAGACAAAACGTGAACGATGCGATTCTTGTTTTAAAAAAGACTTCTGTTAAGTATTATATTTTTGAAAAAATATGTATCTAGTAAAATTATATTCATTACAAAATATATTAAAACTCGTAAAAAGCCACAATAATTAATACATTCAATAAAAGATCAATCAACGAACCCATTAGAGCCAGCAAAAGACGCTTTGAACAAACTGCGATCACAAAGAAACAATAGTCTCTGAGTCGAGCCGTTCTAGTTCAGAATAAAAGCTATCGACCTGTCTGGGTCTTTGTAGGCTGGAATTAAAAGTATTGGACGACTTTTTTTGTGTATTTTGATAGATTAAGACTGTAATTTTAAATGCACATTAAAAGAACACAATTAAAAATATTGAAAGAGACTTTTTTCATTCGTTTTGTACTTTTTAAATGCGTAACAAATAATGAGAAAAAAGTTTACAATATATCCTATTAGGTTCGAAGGTTTCATCTTTCTCTATCTATATAATAAAAAAATATTACCTATTTTGACATGAAATTAAAACACATTTATTGGTCTATTGTCGTAATAAAGATTCAGTTTCAGTCCAAGTCGGCAAAGGAAATAAAGCCCACGTTAATAATCATTAAAGTAGCTTTCTACAGCGGAAAGAGATCAATAACAGTTCACTGTTACTTGTAACTTACAAATTGTCTCTTTATAATTAAATAATCGGGAAATAACACTGTATTATGAGTTATAATTTCTATAGCAATCTCTATATATAAAAATGAATCCCTCTTTCCCTTGGTCAGGACAGATTCTTCTCATTATGATGTGTTCCTTATCATCAGAAGGATCTTATTAAAAAAAAAAAACTCAAGAAATTTGCACCAAAATTTAAATATGCGATAACATAACGGCCATAAACTTCAAGGGTTTGACAATTTTCGCGAACGTCTATCGGGTCAGCTAGTACTATGGCTAGTACTTTTATATTTTAACCAACTTCAAAAAGGGGGTAGCCAATTCGACTGTATTTTTTTGAGTGTTATCTCAGAGCTTTTGATTGGGTGACCCGATTTTGAGAATTCTCTTTTTATTTAATAGCTGATGCCTATCACGTGATTTCGATAGGATGTTCGATACAGACCACAAATCATAGGAACATAAACATAACAATAAGGCCCTTATAATTTTATTGAAAGTAACAACTGATAAATAAAAAACAACATTACATAACGCCTTTTACTTGCTCATAAACCTTTCTTGATAAGAACTTGTTAGAAAGTGATATTGTCTGATAGACTACGTTTTTTACTCAGTTACCATTAGAAATGAAAGACTTCAGTTTAACTATGTTCTCGAGTTGTAAAATAGATTAATGGTACGGTTTTTTTTTTTTTTTTACTAAAGATAGGGAAGCGCTTGACCGCAATCTCGCCTGATGGAAAGCTAAGATGCGGTCTAAGATGGTACGCGCTTCCCTAGTAGGTACCGGTTCACTCTTCTCTTTCGGTTAAATGCGATTATAAATAATTTAAAACTTGAAACGAGTAACAACCATTTATATTAGTTTAAGACCTTCCAATACATTCGTTTTTACACATAACAAATTAACATATCTACTCTATACATGACTATACATACGAATAGATCCTCTTCATTCATATTATATGACAATACCAAGCAACATTGTATTTAAATTTAATTTTTTATTGTTACAGGTACGTCAATCTCAGTTATCAGATGAATCATGGAGTATTACGTAAGTAAAGTGCATTCTGGGGTCACACAAATGTCAAGATTGTGTTGCGTAAAAAGTTCTTAAAAATGAATTTTAGGTTAGGTACATACTTACCAGCTATAGAGGTAATATGAGGAGTGTATGTTAAGTTTTTAATGAGGATTAAAAAAATATTGATAATATTATGTTTGTCTATAATTAAGTTTACCAAAATTGAAAGTTACACGGAAAATAGTATTGGCGGATTGTACATTAAAGGAATAATATATTTACACCGGAGACTTTCTTGATATGTATCATATTGCGACGACGCGGTTGGCGCAGTGGTAAAGTAACTGCCTACTGAGCCGACGGTCCCGGGTTCGATCCCCGGTCAGGGCAAATATTTGTGTGATGAACTTAATTATTTGTTCTTGGGTCTGGGTGTTATTATCTATATATGTATTTATTATCTATATATTTATCGTCGCCTAGTACCCACAACACAAGCCTTAATTGAGCTTACTGTGGGACTAGGTCGATTTGTGTAATAATGTCCTATAATATTTATTTATATTTATTTATATTTATTTATATTTTGATTCAATTTTGATCAGACAACCTTCACAGTGATACAATAAATCAATAAATATTATTTGTTGATAATATGAGGCGACAGCTTTATCAATTTCACTTTATTGTCTGCACCACCAATCGAATATTTCTTTATTACCAGGAACCTTGAGTAAATTTTAAAACAATTTGCATATTTTTTTTAAACTCTAGTTTTTCGTATTTTTAGTACAAAGCGTTGAACTTACTTCGGTTGTTAGATTCAATATGTGTGTGTAATCGCCTAATTGATAACAATTTAAGGGTAATATTTTAGAAAATTAAACAATGTACTTTATGTTTTACTGTCAACGTAAACATATTGAAAAACTGCGTATTTAAAAATACTTATGTAGATTTATTTAATCATACAAAATTAAATATACCTAAAATAAATTTAAATTGAACATTACAATAATAAAACTGTTAATAACTTTAAACCAATTTATTAAGAAACACATTCGTTAAGATTATCTTTTGCTCTATATTTATAAAACTTAATAAATTCACAAATGAGGTCAATAAATATTAATTAAAATCGTTTACTTAGTAAGTAAGTAATTAAACAATATTGTTTCTCGTCCATTGCTTACAGAAAGCTGGCGTGTGTTCATAATTGAGGTAGTGCAACATGCAAATTATATTTTTTAGGAAAGTTAAACATGCTAACGATATTAAATTATGTAGCAACCACAAAAAATAAATAAATAGGAAAACTAGCATTATATTATAAGGAAGATAGACTCGTTAAATGTAGTAGGTAATTCATTACAAAGAGACCTCTTCTAAGAGGGTCATAATTTATCTATATTTTAGGATTCTCTTACAAAAATGTGTCTCTTAAGAAGTTAAAAAAATAATTTCTATGAAATTTTGTCTTTTCTTCAAAATAAAGAAATTTATAAAGACAATCAGAAATATACATGAAAAAGTATAAAAAATAAAGCTAATAAAACTTGCAGCATAGATAAGTAAATTAGGACCCCCATTTCGATAGTGACGATCATTGGTCGTTGACATTGGTGCGATCATTGCTCCCGACGGATTTAGCCTGCGCCGGCGCACGGTTTTAGATCACCTAGCTCTTTTTGTTTTAAGCTAAGTCTTAGGTCGTAAGTTGGCTTGTAAACAGATGTCCATGTATGATAGATTTAATGTATGGTTTTCTGAGTTATTGGAAAATAAATTTTAAATTTCTTGTTACAAAGATATGCATTGAAAAAGAAATAACGGTTAATTGCAGTCTTACGGTAGAGTATGCAATGAAATTATATGTTATTTCAATTATTATAAAAAAAACATTTGAATATAAATATTATGGTACTTAGTACTTACCTATAAGTATAGATTAAAAAGATTAATAAAAGCCTCCTCTCTACAGTTCAGAATGGTTTATCAAATCCGTATAAAATTTATCAGCGGTGTAGAAAACCTCAAATATCCTACACCTTCATATACATAATATAAAAAATACGTGTGGCACTCGAGGACTGCCGCGGTAAAGCTATTGTATCGCATCGCTGTGCCGGTTGGAGTGGGGGGTGTTAGGTTTTTTCGTTACGGAGTTTTTACATTCGGTCGCCGCGCTCAAAGTCTGAGATAAAAGCTATGCAATAGCTTAAAACTTCCAAGTTCTAATTGGAATATTTGCGGAATAGCAATTCCAAAGTTACGTGCAAAAGTTCACCCTTTAGTGGCTTCAATAAATGAAATATATTCCATCGGAATACCAATATATCGCGCTTTAAAAACTTCAATATGAAGTGAGGTGACTTCTTTGAAGCCTTATGAAAAATTCAATAGCTTGGAGTGAATGGTCGCGATTTAATATTAACTTTGCTTTCTAAAAGCTTTTGTTGGGGAAAATGTTTTAATAACATAAGGCTTTAGTATAAAATCGTTTACGGTATTGTTACTGTGTAATATTTAGAATCTATACTAATATTATAAATGCGAAAGTAACTCTGTCTGTCTGTCTGTTACTCAATCACGCCTAAAGTACTGAACCAATTTTCATGAAATTTGGTATGGAGATCTTTTGATACCCGAGAAAGGACATAGGGGACATACATATTTATCCCGGGAAAATGACACAATCCCGGAAATCCCAAGGGAACGGGAACTGTGCGGGTTCCTTTGCAAACGCGGGCGAAGCCGCGGGCGGAAATCTAGTATATTATAGAACAAGAAAACGTAGGGTAATATAAAACACTAAAATTACTTTTACGTTTATTACCTAATTATTACAAGCCCAAACTGAACATTGATAATAACGAGGATTTATATCGAAATTAGAGCTTCTCGATTGTGTGTTCTACTGAATTAATTGCGATGAAACATAGCAAATCTGCATTGTAATTATAAAAATAAAAGTTTATCCTATGTGCTAATTTGTATGTGTTAATTGGCCGCCTCCTCGGTACAGTGGTTGACGCGTGAGCGTAGAACCGAGGGGTCCTGGGTTCGATTCCCGGTGGAGACGAAAAAAAAATGTCTCGATCTGGCAGGACACAGAAGGCTGATCACCTACTTGTCCCTAAAGAAAAATCGATCAGTGAAACAGATGTATGAATAATGCATCTGCCCCCTACCCCACTACGGGGACACGGGACTTCACACTATGCTAATTAAACTGTATAACTATATTAAACTATACGGTAATATTAAACTGTAAATTAAAAATCCTGTATTGTATATTAGCCAAATACGAAACCACTCCATTGTAACATATCATACCATAATACTAATATTTTGTCATTTTCTTTGGATAACTACTTAATCTAAATGCTCTATAACCTAACCAAGAGGGAAAAGTACAGGGAAAATATATACTTAGATACATATTTGAAGAACTTTCCGTGGAATATATTCGCTTCGCTGGCGTATACGGATTGCATCTCAAAGTTATTTCCGCTGGGATTGGAGAAGGATCTATGTTACCTTTACATACTCAATTCAAATATACTTAAACATTTAGCTTTGCCAAAAGGGTTCTTTTTTATTAGAATTGACGCATTATAAATTTAAGGGAGCGTGTGTTCGCTCGGGTAGGTATTAATTTTTTTTGTGTAACAAATAATTATAAGTACATAATTGGAATATTATACAAATTATGCATATAATTATTTTACATAAAAAGTCTTTCTAAACTACAACTGAAATATAACTTGATGTTAGAATTATTAGTAGGTACCTTCTAATCAAGTTACAATATTCTCAACGCGAAATTTGACATAGATAGGATTGGTACCTTCTGGATCAAAAACACGCATTTAGATTACAATGGCAAAAATAAAACAATTTGAAACACTTACATTTTCAAGATAATATCATGATAATATAGAGTTTCAAAAGCACAGCTCTTTCTATCCAATCTAACAATGCCGTCTACGCCTACTAAAACATACATTCAAAAAACTATACAAAATTAGATAACCATAACTACCTAGGTAAAATATATTACTCGTATATTCTAATACATATTCGTATTTGCCTCAGTGACCTCAGCAAATTGGACATTAATTTCCTTTGGGAGTACTCACTCGCTTCCGTTAGCAAAACTATTTTGTATTGACGTACACATTTGGATATAACTTCAATATAAAAAAGGATATAGAAACCTTTCATTATATTAAATAATAACATTTGTTAGAATTTTGGTTTTATGGTTTAACAAGGAAATACACAAATTGTCGTATGAAAGCTTTATTAAGTTTATGTTTAAAGAAATATTTATCAGAACTTAACAATGCATTCTATACTACTAATTTGATGATATTTATGTTCCTGAACTTTAAATTTAACCGATGTAACATGTTTCTCGGTTAAGAGTTAAGACATTGCATTAGAATGGTAAAAATCGGGCGAATGTTTTCTTTTAATTATTTAGTACAGTGTTACCTTACATAACATCATTGCCACGCCTTTAAAAAATATAATATAAAAAATCCTACGATAATATTATAAATGCGAAAGTTTGTGAGGATGTGTGTGTGTGTGTGTGTGTTTGTTACTCTTTCACGCAAATACTACTGAACTGATTACAATGTAATTTAGCACACATATAGAGGGTAACTTGGATTAGCACATAGGATAAGTTTTATCCCGAAAATCCCACGGGAACGGGAACTATGCGGGTTTTTCTTTCAAATCGCGGGCGAAGCCGCGGGCGGAAAGCTAATATAATATATCTACTTATATACATGTATATAAAATTATAGTACCTTTAAAAAATACATATTTATAACAGAAAAGCTCGAGTATTAAAATCTAATATTCGTTGTGCAATTCATATAAAATTTCCCAGCTCGGTTGCATTAGAACTTTGAGCGCTATACGACAACGTAGTTTTAATGAGTTTTAGCGGAAATTTTTAATTAATATCGAGAGAAACTGTTATTAGTTTTCACTTTGTAGCCTTCTAGAAGAGTACCTTTGGAACAAAGTGTCGAAGTTTGCAATTATGTCATAGTTATAATAGAAAACTGTTTTAGTTTGCTTTTTTTCTATTCTCGAAGTGGATTGGAAGGTTATTACAATTTTCTTTTTAATACATAACTTGAAGAAGTTTAAAAATTTGCCGTCAATATAATGATTAATTCTGAACTACTGAAAAATGTGTTTTTCTACATGGTCACGTTATTTGGGTATATTTAATTAACACGAATATAACCTAAATTTTTTTTATCGAACCATCAATGACGATAAAACAGCCCTCTACTAAAGCCTTAACATTTAAAAAGAGACAAATTACACACTAATCTTAACGTTGAAATAAATAAATAAAAAAAAGTTTAAAGTTAAGCCCATCAAACAGAAATGCGAACAGTCAACGCTACCTTCAACGATCTACGATTACTAAAAGAGCAGTCTTCAAACGAAACGAAAAAAAATTAAACAGGAACGTAGTCATCGCTACCGTCAACAATCTACGATCACTAGGCGAGCAGTCTTCAAACAAAACCTTCTAATTGAACCACCCTGATTACAGTCAGGGGATAAAAGGGGAACAGAAATCTATTTAATTGTATGAAGTTGGTCGGATTACCTACAGTCAGCGCTGGATGCATTTGATAGGAGCTTTGAGTTATCGGATTCTGAGTTAAGTTTGAAGTTTGATTCAATGCTAGAATTTAATTTGAACTATCGAGATTGCGGATCGGATACCTACATTAGATAATACTAGCTTTCCGCCCGCGGCTTCGCCCGCGTATTTAAAGAAAAACCCGCGTAGTTCCCGCTCCCGTGGGATTTTCGGGATAAAACCTATCCTATGTGTAAATCCAAGTTACCCTCTATATGAGTGCTAAATTTAATTGTAATCAGTTCAGTAGTATTTGAGTGAAAGAGTAACAAAAACACACATACACATCACAAACTTTCGCATTTATAATATTAGTAGGAAGTAGGACTATAATGTCCTTCGCATTTATAATAAACAGATAGAATCGCTTAAGTATATGTTTTGGTGGTAATTATAAGTTGTACATAAGATAATATATATCGAATATCGATGAATCTACACTAATATTATAAAGAGGAAAACTTTGTTTGTTTGTTTGTTTGTTTGATTGTAATGAATAGGCTCATAAACTACTGGACCGATTTTAAAAATTCTTTCACCATTCGAAAGCTACATTATCCACGAGTAACATAGGCTAGGTTTTATCCCGGAAATCCCACGGGAACGGGAACTATGCGGGTTTTTCTTTGAAAACGCGGGCGAAGCCACAGGCGGAAAGCTAGTATAAAATATTCAAACATAGCCTAAAGTTACAAGACAGAATTAAATTAAAACAACAACTATTATCACATCAAATATGATAAAAGTTTCTACGTACAAAATTCAACAATTCAATAAATTAATTTATGACTGACATATCTAGGCTTTCCTTTAATACCGTATGTGTTCATATGAAAAATATCACAAATTTTACCAGTTACATTAAATCCTAAATTGGGCAAGTTCTCCACTCAAGCACGAGACCCATATAATAGTGATCCCATTGCTTCTACTCGGGTACAATTCCAAACTATCTACTGAAGACCCAGACCTTCAAATTCTCCAATAATTTATAACCTTTTGAAACAAAGTTTGAATCGTTATATAATTGGATAAATCTGTACCAAGATAAATCGATATCCAGATAATGTTATTACGTTTTGACGTCTATTATTCAGTTTGTATGAATACAAATGAACCAATCGCGATGCCTGAATATTCATTGTTTTGTAAGTGAGTTTCAATTCAAATTATAGCTGGTATTGAAATGTGGACGTTAATTGAAGAAATTTTGCCATAAATTGTGTGAAGTGAATACAATATCGGCTTTATCTCAAGCTGAAATAGCCTCAAGCGTTTAGAAATTAATTAGATCTTATATATAAAAATGAATCGCAAAATGTGTTGGTAAGCGCATAACTCGAGAACGGCTGAACCGATTTCGATGATTCTTTTTTTATTATATTCCTTGAAGTACGAGGATGGTT
>CAJQZN010016215.1:0-25949 GCA_907164685.1 Colias eurytheme | reverse complement strand
GGTTTTATTTCGACCACGAACCCCAAAATTATACAGTCCACAACAACAGATTTTAGAAATACAGTTTGTTAATGAAACCGTAATATGAGACCTAAGAAATAGAAGAAATGTTAGGAAATTTTGTTGAATTTAATTCATCATTTCAAATATAATCGCCATTTGTTTTCAGAACTGGCCGCAACCGCCAAGGTTGGGAGAATCCTATAGAGGTAGAACAAAGGGAATGGCTGCTGGAATCAGCTCGAGCGTGGATGGAGTTAGCTCCGACTGTCGCGGGCTCCGAACCAGCTACTGTGGAGGTTGGCCAGCCCACTAGACTGCTCATACAATGCACTTTACCGGGTACGCGTAATTTTTTACGGAGACTTTTAAAATGAGTTATTGAAAGAAATTGTTTATTATGTATATTATATATCTCACATTCATTATATTTTGTGTTTCATGCACTTTAATAACGTATACTTATATACGGTCTATAAATATATTTCATTCAAGTTAAAAACTTACCTGTAACCTGGGTAGAAAAACCTGAAGAATTGTGGTTGGCTTACAGGCATCTGTCACGAATGCAATTTCGTAATTCATAGGATATTTTTATTAATTACATTGCATTGTCACAAATAATAAAATTGAGTATTTACAATTTTCAGTTGGTGTCGGTCTGCGAATAACCAATTGCGTGGCCCACGACGGCTTAGGAGAAGCGTCACAGAAACTTCTAGATGAAGCAGGTTGTCCCATAGACGAGACCATCTTCAACAAGCCATCTATACACAAACATAATCACCATAGCGCTGAAATGGACTTCAGCGATCTTGAACCAGCAGACACACAAAGAAACATGGAAGAGAACAAAAACCTAAAAATGGCCAAGACCGATCCAGAGCACGTGTTGAAAAATTTCATGACGTATCAACACGCAGTGACTACATTTGCGGCTTTCAAATTTCCGGATCGAGCCAAATTACACTTATCTTGTGGGATAGAACTGTGCAAAGGACCATGTCCTAATATCGATTGTAAGGCATTGCAGAAACCGCAACGTACGAAAGAAGGTTTAGTGAGAAAAGCAAGGTTGGACAAGGAGGCTAAAGGATTGGTTATAGATAGGCTGGAAGTTTATAACAGTATAGAGGTTCTGGCACCTAATATTGAATTGGAAGATGAAGCTTCTATACGAGGTGAGGCTTTTATAACCTTTTACCCCGATGCGTTTCTACTTTAATTTCTAAATAAATATAAGTATTTTGGTTTAATTTTAATGAAGAATTTAAACTCACCAAATTTCAAACAATTAAATTTAACCAATTTAATTAAATGAATTTCAAACATTTTTTTTATATTTTCCAGGTTCAAGGAGACTTGAAAGCGATGAAGAGTTAGTCCGAAAATTTTCCCCAGGTGATAAAACAATATGCCTATCGCCTGGAAAATTGGCTCTTGCATTTTGTATATTAGGCATAATTTTTCTATGCGCAATAGCAATAGCCTTTGCGTCCTTGGTGCGAGCGAGACGGCGCACTGGCCGCGAACCTCCTCATACTTCCCTCTCGTTCTACACAGGCAGCAAGAGCTTATTTTCCTCTAGCGAAAGTTCGAGCTCTGGTCTTAGTGGGAGTAAATTACTTCTAACAGACAGTCCTTACATGGATCATCACTCATCATCAAGTAACAATTGGCCATATCCTCGACCATTTTAGTCGACTTTAACTTCTAGAAAATTCCTCCTATGGTGGGATGAAACTTTATAAAGTTTCACATAACGAGAATTATGTAAATTTTATAGGAAAAGCATATCATTAAAATATTATATAATTTATAAGCCATTTTGGCTACCTGAGTGCTTTAGTTATAATCATGTTACAATGTAAAATCAATACGTATTATTTTTACGCAAATGAACTTTGTAAATGCAAATTGCAAATCAAGAGGCTTGAAAGTTGAAGCTTGATGAAATAAACAGGCTTAAATTAATTTTAAAATGTATTAAGTAGTTATACAAACAATACAAGACTGTTCTTATGATTTATTTATTTGTATGTCGTTCATTGATATTTACTAGTTTATAATTCTTCCATATTTATAATCTTAAGTTATTCGCTTTTGAGGAAGAGCTTTTGTAAGTTGGGCTATAGCATAATACCAACTGATCATAACGGGAGTGGTAATAGATAATAAGCGTATATATACTTAATAATTATGGCAATATGTAGTTTAATTTATAAGACGTAGTTATAATGGTGATTCACTGAACATTAGCCCTTCCTCGAATTATTTAAAATTTAAGAAAATGTTTACACCTGCATATAATATATTTAAATAATGTGATAAATATTTTATGGATCTTTCTATACATATTTTTAACTTTTTACAGTTTAAAATAAGATTGTAAAACAATTCTGGAGTGTTTTATTTCGATACCTAATAAAAATAAACACATTTACATACAATATGTATTACATATCTTAAAATTATTGACGTTTATTATATTTCTGCTAGAAAATAAATGCTATTTGAAAATTGTTCGTTACCAACATCATAAATTCAAGTTAAAGTATATTATTCGCGTACACACGGCCGTACAGGCATGCAAAAAATAGGGAAAATTAAAATCACTAAAATTTATTTTATTTTCCCTATAATAGTTTTTATCATAAATTTACAATAACAATTATGTATTTGCGATAGTAAATAATATTTTATTGGAATTTGACATAATAATAATTATGTTCTTTGGGAAAAGCTGTTTTATGGGCTCATTACAAGTATTATGGGGATTTTGTTGCATTCTGTATACGTAAATATGATAATTCATAATATAAATACACAAGTAGGTACCATAACAAAGAAGTTTGTCAATAATTAATAAAATTATTTTCCATATAAATTATTTTTATTTTCTTTTTTACTGACTTCGGTGTCAGCTTTGGCCGCCATTGAAGATTCGTTTCTTTAATGAAACGCGTTATACATATCTTGGTTATTAATAATTATTAGGTTATTAGTTTATTATACGTAATGCATTGATTTTGAATTTCCCGCTACTTTAAAAGCATCTACAGACGCTCCGATTTGGTTGGTGCCAACCATATTGGAACCGACATGGCAACCATTCCAACATTGCTACAGATTGTCCGACGGTTGGCCTTCCAACTGTCAGTTGACAATCACTACATAGTATAAAACAAAGTCGCTTTCTCTGTCCCTATGTCCCTTTGTACGCTTAAATCTTTGAAACTACGCAACGGATTTTGATGCGGTTTTTTTAATAGATAGAGTGATTCAAGAGGAAAGTTTATATGTATAATAAAATCCATTAAATAGCGGAGAAGTACTGTTATTTTTGAGGTTTCTAATGTGATGTCGTAAATAATTACATTTTTTCCGCTTACATTGCAAACGCAGGCTGAACCCTACGAGTTTTAACAAAATAATGTACTAAGTATTGTAAACATTGAAAAGGTCTACAGAAAAGGCCGCGATGGTATATATCTATCTCTTATGGATAACCCACAATAACTTTTTTTTGTCATTTACGTTTTACGTTTTTTATTTTTTTTATGCAGTTGACTTTGATATGAAGTAGTGAACGGACGTTTTGCCTCATGCCACCGGTATTATCGAAAAATGCTAAAATAGCGTTGGTTGCAGCAACCATTGTTGCTACAGCACCGCTACAAAAGGAACAAAGGAAACGAAGAGAATGGGCTAAATTCTACTATAGAAATAGAGAAAATTACAGTCATATGCGGCTCCTTTAGGAATTGGATGATGAAGATTTCCGAACATATCTTCGAATGACTCCAGAATCATTCGATGAAATATTAAATATTAAGTTTTTAATGTAGCCGCACTGTCAATTTTTTTAAATACTTCTAACATAATAAAATACGCTTGATTTCTGGCATCTCTATTTGCGTAATCTTTGTTACTTAAGTCCCACAAACAGGGAAAGTCATTATATAGTTCCAGAGGCGGCTCGTGACAAAATTTTATGGGTGTTCACTTGAAATAAAACACTGAAAATACATGGTGTAAAGCAGTACATTTATCAAAAAAATTACTTATAAAGGAAATACATACGTCTTTCTTTTTGGTGTGCAAAAATATCTATACATTCGTAAAGCACTAGCTTTACAAATGTCTGTTGTTGCTTTCATCACAACCACACAACCTCGGTGTTTTCACATAATATTGTTTGAATTTAAACCTAATTTAACACGCGTATATGTTTTCGTTTTTGTCGTACATTTTTGCGTAAGGTCAAGTTCAGGCCGTGGCAGTCCCTTAGCTTTCAATTCAAGCTGAATTTGTAACGTAACACACTTTTTAATGAACGCCACATTATAATTGTTCATTTTCACACTCACAAGTAATACTGATAACTACAGACTATTTCAACACGTATCTTATGATTTTAATTAGAAAATTCCCGAATTTGCATTCGCGAAATCGCGCGCGTGCATTGAAGTTGACTCGAGAGTCGAGTGTTTGTTTATAATATGTATAGGACTTAGGAGTGGAAACGTCGCGCGCAATCGCTGTCCTGTGTACGGGCGCCCAGGCGCGGCGGTAAAAACGAACCGGCAACGCTTGCGGGAGCGGCGCTCCGAATTTTGCTATTTTTCCATAGAAAATCTTCTGTTTCACGCGCAGGGCACTGGCAAACCCTCTCTTTCACTCCTATTGGATTTCGTATTAGGAAATGTACTAAATATTTTTTCATTGGAGCGCAATCGTGAGCGCTCCGCTTCGCGCGTTACTGTATAATACAGTATTATTCACTATTCAGGTGTATGGAATGATGGAATGATGGATATATTCATTGGTATTGACAGTAGTTTTTTACGATTACGATTGATTTTAAATAGTAATAATTAATATTAATAATGAAATTAAGGAGTATGATTTTATTATAATTATTTATGGGAGTTCACTGCACCAGCGCTCCTTAGGGCGAGCCGCCTCTGTATAGTTCCAGTAATTTTATTAATATGTCACGTTCGGTGACCGTAACTCCCTTGGTGTTCATGTTGACGTCCTATACCGGCGGCGTTGCGAATGCGAATGAGCCAATTACCTATATTACTCTATGGAATGAGCCGATTTGGTCGGAACAAAGCTTCCAAACGTTCCAATTTGGTTGGATCGGATAGGAAGTTGGTTTGGTCAGTATTGCTGGCGCATCCGACCACGTCAAACCAATATTAATAATAATTATGTCGGACCGACCGCTCTCTACACTTTCCGATTTGGTCGTGGTCGGATGGTTGGCACCAACCAAATCGGAGCGTCTACTATAACATCCCTCGGTCGATTATCATAATGCATTCTAGATGGCGCTAGCTGTTGGAAAATAAACTTAAAAATAATTCACTTAAAATAATTTTATTAATTTATAAATACTTTAACGAGTTCTAACATATTACTTTATTCATGTAATCATGTTTTTTACGATTACGATTGATTACTTTATTACTTTACATATTTGAAATTTGCAAATTTGTTAAAAATAATCAAAGATTGTTTACGACGGCTCAAGAAATGTACGGAAATTTACGTCATCCCGATAGATTGATACTTGACCATAAACCTAGAACATCTTTGTACTCAAAAAACTGTCATGCCATGTGTGTTAAAATATATAATAATATTCCAGACGATTTAAAGAAATTTGACGCAAAACTGTTTAAGACAAAACTTTATATGTGGCTATTAAGCAAAAATTTTTATAATGTAAGGGACCTTTTGGATTGTAAACATAAATATTGACATGTATGTTATTCCTTGTTGTCGTGTGTGTAATCGTTCGTTTGTGTGTAATAAATAAGTATATTTTGAACTTAATTATAATAAGTATGTAATGTTTATGTAATAATTTTTTTTCTGATTATGCGGAGCTGTGAAATTATGTTTGCATGCCAGTATAACTGGCGAATGTGCTGTACTTTTCCATAAATAATAACTTGTGAACCACATTTGAGCAAATAAAGATTTATTTATTTATTTATTTATTTATTTATTTATAAAATAATAGTCATTTCAAGTTGCTGTATGCGAAAAAAACTTATTTCGTTTGACGCCATCTATGGCTTCAGCATAGAACTAAAAAACAGAGTATATAAATTAATATTGAAACGACATAGATTATCAAACAATAAATATTTAAATCAAATTAAAAAAATAATTCCATATAAGTTTAATTTATTTTTCTAAATGAATAATAAATACTGGATTGCGTACTTCCACTTGGTAAATTAGTTAGCAAGTTTAATTTTATTATAACCATAGACTCTCTTGGTTTATGTTTTTGCTTAAAAAATTCTATGCCGGTGCATGACATCATCTTGGTCAAAGATTAAAAAAAAGAAATTACCTATAAAATGAAACTCCAATTAAACGTTTTCTCTTTTAATAATAAATTTTTAAGATTTACTTTTTATTCAATTCTTAAGCATAGTATGTTTTGATTCTTACTTCTTATAAATTTTTTTATTTGAAAAATTCCTATTTGAATAAGCAATTATTATTAAAGTTAATAGTCAATATTATTCAACATTTTCACAATTAAGGAAATAAACTAGTATCAATGCAAGACATACGTAAATTATCTTTATGGGCTTATTTTAAGGATTGTTTTTCACTTTTCAACCTTAACTTTTAATCTATATTTAAAAAATATTAAGGCATATCTTAGTTAATTACAGTAAAAGTTCTTTATTCGCGGGTAATAGGTTCCGTAAATGTGCCGCGAATAGAGAAACCGTGAATAAGGAATGGTAATTTGTATGGGGTTATAGGGAATACGTTCTTAGGTGACGAAATAAAAAGCAAATACATAAAGAAACCAGTTTAATTTAAGTTTTTGACCAAACATATTGATTAATTACCATTTAATTAGGTATTATCTTCAGGTTTAGGCAATGGCTTGTCACTTTTTACTCGTTTTTCATTTTTTTTGTCGACATTATAAATTCGTAGTTGTAGTTCAAGCGTTTACTAAGGATAACGAATGGTTTTTATTTAGGTAAATACATATATGTATGTACCGATGTACCGATTCGATCCGCGAATAAAGAATTTTAGGCCGCGAATACAGGATTTAGGTCGCATTTTTTCCATCCGCGAATAGTGAAACCGCGAATGAAGGAAGCGCGAATAAGGAACTTTTACTGTATTTACTTTTAGGATATTATATACACAAACTGATCAAAGGTTAGGGATAACATAAAGCTTTCTGTTGACACAAAGTAGAAAAAAGTACTATATTAATCTTTGTTAACGCATGCATTATCTACAATTTACTTAATCTATGATATGGGCGGTAAGGTGATGCTTCGCGACGGTCTTTCGCCTTGCCCTCGATGCCGTGTTCGTACTCGTATTCACGGATGATAATTAGAAAGATTTGTATGTGAAAAGTGAATAATAACGTATTGATATATTTTTAAGTGATTGGGTTATGCATAAAAAAGATAAAACCGGCAAAAAAACTAGTTATTGGTGTAAAGTTTGACTTGGGTTTCTGAGTAAGCCTGAAAGTGGTAGCGGTATTTGTGTGAACTGAAGAATTACTTATACCCGAGGAAAACATTCCTGGATTAGTTTTGCAGGTATGATTTATTAATAATATCAACTTATATTATTTATCACAGATCTGGTAGTTATAATACAATCTTATTTTGTTTATGAACGTTTCGATGTTATAGGTGTCCCAAATATTTTTTCAAATCGAGTTTGTTAGCTTGTGTACTTAATCAAACAAAAAGTAGAAATCTACAATGTACGTATGAAGGTAAATAACATATAATTGTATTTCAATAGATACCTAACAACTTATAATATTTATCGTAAAGCTAGAATATTTTATCAACTGTTTGATAATTAGTAACTCCAGTCCACACCCGTAACAGATTGCATAATGTTAAAGAAAGTATATATTTATTTAAGTTTTATTCTTATCAAAACCAATAAGCAAATTTTACATTTAAAAATCGACTCATCTTGCAAACATTTATATTCATGCAAACTTACAAGGCATAGGAAAATACCTTATTTTCAATCACATATTCGAAATATCGCTTCTAACGAGAAAAATTGACAAGTAAAAGCAAAGATACTTAATATCTCTATAAATAAAGTTCTAGATAGTAAGTTTACATACCTATTTACTACTTTGTACATTACATCTATACATAAAATTTGATCCTATAGTTGAATGAGCTGTGACTATCATGTTGCTATGTGCTAAGGCCGCACACCTCACATTCAATTGCTGTGCAAGGTCTGATTATGTGCATCTTTATAAATAGATTCCACGAACAAATATACAAAAACAATTTATGTAAAAAGTAATAACTAATAGAATAAATTTGTTTGGGAATAGTAAATACTTGAATATACCTTTCAAAATATAAGTTGGAAACCTCAAGTCGTGTAGTAAGAAATTATTTCCTCTAACCAAATCTTGACATGAATAATCATATAAAAAGCTCAATTTGCTATCAATCATGGGGATTGGTAATAAATTTTTAAATCTATATATAAAAAAAATATTCTTGACTTGTCTTGATAATCACATCTTTGTGCAAAACCAGAAATTAAGAATATCAAATCTTTTTCTTGAGTGAGCAGTTCATAAATATTTTTTAATTTTTTTATATTTGTTGTTAATACAAATCTAGACAGTTGAATCTAAGAGAAAAAGGAAAAATTCTCACACAATATACAAAACTACCCTCATAATATTTTTTATTTATTTATTTGTTCACAAATAAACTTCTGGGCCAGCCATTAGTGCCTGAATATAAATTTATAAAGGTAATCCTAATCATTATAATTAACAATATAATTCTAATCTGCGGCTTTACTTATAAAAAGTTAAACAATGGATAAATTTCAACCATTTCCTACCATAGCTGTGTCCTGCTCTTGCTCACATGAAACGTCATTCATAAAAACAAGACAGGTTATTGCAATAACTAATCCATTGCTTAGCGAATGGGTAACATTTTATAAGTAAGACCGTTAAATGACAGATTACATTATTATTAATGAATATAATTAATGGATCAATTAATTAATATTACGCTAATATTATACACCATATGACATCAACCATAGAAATTGCTTTAAAGTAAAGTGCCAATTGTAACAAGGCTAAAGTCTAGTGGGAATGATGTCATTGACTCGTCATGTGTATTTGGGATTTGTAAATATGTAGTACTTTTAGTTTTATATATCCTTTGATAATGTTTATGTCAGTAATTTTAAGATTATTTAAACTTTTACATGACGTAACTTCTCTGAAGATATATTTTCCTAATTTTCATTTGTGATGTTATGAACAGACTTTGTCTATAAATGAATTCATCACAAGCATATTTCAATTGAATTTGGCGAATCCTGACAGAAACTCGTTCAAATAGACTATCAATCAAACAACTTTACAATATTGTAGTATTAAAAGTTTAATCTCTCTCCCACTATCTCGGGGTTATAGGAATACGAAAGTGTTTAGAATAAATATTTGGAGATTTTAAATATTTTGTGAAATTCAAATGAAGTTATCTATTTTTCTTAAGTTTGGTAGTAAGAGTAAGCCAACATGTGATTCTATAAAAAAATGGCACATTTTAAATACAAGGTGAATCATGGGTAAAGATGCCAAACAAACAAAAACCTGCCTCTCAGCTGATACTGTAAAAAATCAGAAAATACTTGAATTACTTAGGCTTTAAGGTACTTCTTAAGATGGAATGTAGAGTAAGTTTAATTTGAAAATGTATAGCCTGCCTTCAGAATTTTTATAATAGATACAATACAAATTTCTGTGAAGTAATTGAGAAATGTAGATCAACCACATGAGTTTATTAACACGTTCAGTACGGCATCGGGTCGAAAACACCTGAAGTGAACTATTCGCGCGGGCCGGAGAGAGATTTCTATTGCTATCGCATGGGCCGGGGTAGTTTACTTTAGGATTTTTTGTAGTGAGAGTGTGACAGATATATTGACTGGTATTCTGCCACTAAATAGTACCCATAAAAGGAAAAATATTGTATCGGATCTTAAAGACCTGATACGGCCTGCAAAGAAATTTTGTTCTTGCAGGACGGATATCGGATCTAAAAGACCCGATGCCTGATAACCCGATAGCCGGCCCTTGGTGACAGGTCAGTTAATTAGTGATGTGCATAATAATTAGACGTTGCGATATTGTATTAATATCTATTATTATATATCTAACAAAATTTTACGATTATGATGCGGCAATGGTAGCCGTGGTTGAGATTTTTGATAGATAGAAAAAACATTTTTTGCAAAGAGAAAAACAAATTTTGGAAAATAGATTTTACATTTTTATAGTGATTCCAAGAACTTTTTGATTCACCCTCGTATTGTCATAACTGTTATAATGAAGCGCATACTGTTTTTGAGGTAAAAATGAATTGATTTTTTTTAATTATATAGTCGATTCATTTGACATCACTAGTAATCATATTCACTAGTGCCGGGATCAGGTGTATAAGATCCTATAATTTTACTACTAATTTAACCTCCTTTAATGATATTTTTTTCAAAAACGGGTCTAATGTTGTTATGCAGTGATTCAATAACAATACATTTCAAGAAAGAATTTTCAAAAAAGTCTTCAACTGGATGACACATTTGATTTTAATGTCAAAAGGTGTAACAGGTCCTTTCCACCTGATGCCGGCCGTAAATGAAGTTCACCAACAGGTCTTCTAAGCCCTATGCCGGCCCAACGATAAGTAGCCAAAATCGGGCCCCGTCTTGAACGTGTTAATATAAATTTGTGGATCCCATAGTCTATTAATTTTGGTAAAAACTTAGTATCATATTAATTGAATGCTAACAGGGCAAATAAGTAAATATTCCCTAAAGAATGCCCAGTATAGATTGATAGTTATTATTTCAAGGATTTAGCGGTTGTTTGCATAATGCATAGGTTTACTATTGTGGTATGCATAATTAATGTAGAGATGAATAAGACCTCCCACTATTATGATTTAAATCATTAAAGCCTTATTTTTAGAACTGACTTATTTTGCTCAATAGCAATATTTTCAAATTTCTATATTTAAAAATATTGTTTTTGCTAGAGAATCAGTGCCTTGGCAGCCTGAAATATTACTGCTTCAACAGATAATTTTATGAAATTTAATAAAATTCTGTGATAATCAGATTTAAATCCGTACAATAAATTGTATTAAAAATAGGGTACACACTGCCATTATTTTTCACTATTTACCAAGGACAAATGTTTAAAATAGCGCAGTTCACTTAAGCTTCCTGTTAAGGAATATACTTTTTTCTAAACAACATTCTGTAAGTCTCATAATATTGTTATGGCAGATTCGCGATGTATTCCGTAACGGACGTTTCAAAATATGACCGAGGGTGTACGAGTTTATAACAGGGGTGGAATGGCCGGGTGGGGGACGGGGTAGGCGTGCGTGCAATAGGGATATGCGGTCGGCCGGCGCCGGGAGTTCGCTGCTCGATCAATAGCGACAGTACAGTACAACGGATTGCTGTGTCCGCTCTTGTGCGTCGCTCGCGTATCATATAATACCCCAAAATACAGTGCAGTGAATTTGTGTTTTGGATTTGACATGAGATAGTCCCCGCTTCGGAAGGTAGGTTCGAGATACCGCATTGTTCTCTTTCATTTTTGTAACGCTCGTCTCGTAAATCGATAGTTTGACGTGTCGTTTCTGCGTTAATTGGGAGGATGGCTTGTTTGAAAATTTTTCTTAATCATAGTTTTTTAATAAGTATAACAACTAGAAATACCCTGGTTCTGGAACAATACTAGAATATTTTATAAAACCAGCAAGCTTTTCTAATAAGAAACCTGAATATCGGTACTGGAAAACCATTTTTTGGACTACGTGGAATCAATCATTAACTGTTTCAGAAAAACGAATGATTATTGATTAACTTTAATAAATCAAGGCTTCCTAAATTGAATATTATAAAATATCAGGCTAGATTTTTTCTCCACGCCCAGGTGACCTAGAAAACTGGGAATTTAGGTATAGGGAGCAGGCGCGGACGGGTCTAGACAGACAAATCGGATTTCGTTTCACTTCACTTTATGTCTAGCCTTAAATTCCGGATAATAATCATGAGGTTAATTGAAATGATCCGAGGAGTGAGGACGGCTGTTGACGCTGCCATAATTAAGTGGGAGACATGCAGTAATCATTTAAATTCCATTAGATGTGTAGCAAGATCAAAGTACCTTCTTATCAGTTACATAATAGTTCTTTATATTTATTATTTATCATTGTAATAAGACATTTGCTGCGAATGTTCGGAGGTATTCCGTATTGAGAATATGAAACAGCGTTTTAAGATTTTCCTCCGATGTTTTACGCCAAGTTTCGTTTCCTGTGCATGCCACTATGTTGAGCTTGAGAAAAAGTGCTCTTTTAGTTTTCAATAGCATTCTTTGTAATTTCCTAATGTATATGTCATACCATGCACATCTGCGTAATTGTGCGTCATCACTTTTTGTCCAGTGTTTTTTCTGGCTTCGCCCATACATATATTTTTAAAATGGGCATCATACCTACTTCCTTTAGTAAAGACCAAAATATTTATCGATACCAAAATGAACACAATAGGTAGATGAGTTGGTAGGTACAAAACATCGAATATCATTCACTATTCTAGTGTTCTCCCACGGCGAAACGCACGAATGCCTCTCAATAATGTTTATATCTAACATTAACACTTTGTACTTTTATTTTTGGCGTCCGTTTCAACCGACTAGAGACGCGATTGCCGAGATGCTGGGTTATGTTTTCTTACGCTACAAATTACAATAACACTAAAATATTTAACGATGTTCTTATTTAAAATCGATCTTATCGTCTCGAAGTTGGTATGATGTCAAGTAACTGCAAGATATTTATCAAATACAATTTAAAGATGTGGATTTGAGGGTTAAGAATTAAGATGGTCTGTGCCGATTTTGTCGCAGTGATGTCATACAATAATATAAACGCTCTCGCAGATGGCAATTGCGACAAGGACGTAATATTTTATTTACAGTTGTGAGTTTACCTACAATTTTATTCAATGTAGGTATAGATGTAAATATAAGTTGACAAATATTTCATCCGTTTCGTTGGATATCTTGCCCAACCAGCTTTAAGTTGTATTCCCAAATTTGGCGTATTGGAACCTGTAAAACGATGCAACAAGCTTCGTTCCAACTGCATAAGTTACCTCATGTTTTTTGTCCAACCGATTACAAATATTTAACTGTTAAGTCCATTTTTTAATCATGATGGTTTTAAATTTTAATGTTATGGGCACTTGTTCGGTTGGAAACTTATATGGCTTGTTGTTTTATAATTAAAACAAAAACCAAGGATGCCATGATGAACTCTCCCGATATTACAGTAAAAAATATAAAATAATGTAAATTATCACTAAAATATACGACAACTACAAAAGTTTATCTAAATCGTTTATCTATTTGAAAGAAAGAAAGAAATATTTCGTAAACAATTGAATATTATAAAACTAGCGACCCGCCCCGGCTTCGCACGGGTGCAATGCTGATACTAAATACATTACAGAAAAACTGTGAACGGTGTATATAAAAACATAGCGGCCCGCTCCGGCTTCGCACGGGTATAAAATAGATAGCCGGGCGGCGGGCCCGGCCGGTACCGCCGCAAACGCTACCTCCCGCAATTTTTAAATCTGTAATATCTTCGAAAATATTCACTTAAATCATACGGTGTAAAGGGCCATATAGATCTATATTAAATGACCAATGTATTCAAGGTATTTAATTGGTTAAGGATTAATGCTGTATTGGTTAAAATCGTATCGAAAATTAGCCATTATTTGGCGTAAAAAGAAAATGACAAAAAAAAGCTATTGTGGGTTATCCATAAGAGATAGACATATACTATCGCGGACTTTTCTGTAGACCTTTTCAATGTGTATAATACTTAGTACATTATTTTGATAAAACTCGTAGGGTTCAGCCTGCGTTTGCAATGTAAGCGGAAAAAATATAATTTTTTACGACATCACATTAGAAACCTCAAAAATAACAGTACTTCTCCGCTATTTAATGGATGTTATTATACATATAAACCTTCCTCTTGAATCACTCTATCTATTAAAAAAAACCGCATCAAAATCCGTTGCGTAGTTTCAAAGATTTAAGCGTACAAAGGGACATAGGGACATAGGGACAGGGAAATCGACTTTGTTTTATACTATGTAGTGATGTTTAGCAGTAGATACTTACAATGTTCACTTTGCTACAAATTAGCATTATGACGTCTGAGGTATTCTTATTTGATGGATTTCGTAACCTTCTTGAGTTCTCATTGTAATTTGTGTGTATGATTGATTTACATGCTTGTAAATGTTCTGTTCTGAACATACGTTTATTACCAAGTTATTTTGTAATGCATTCAAAACTTAAAGTAACTGTGTTTACCCTTGAATGAGATAGTACTCGATAATGCTTGTATAATTTAAATAAACACGATGTACATATGTGAATTGTGAATCATATAATTTGGGCTGTAAAATTATCGCTGTTCTCGTATTTGACCCATTAATCGACCTCGATGACTGACATAATAAAATGTTATTTGTTCTTGAATCGATTCTGATATTATCAGTACGAATATCAAGTGTTTCGACCGTTTTGACTATAATTATGCCGGTATGATAGATGCGAATTTTGAAAATGAGGAAAATTTTATTCCTTAAAATCATGTCTGATCTGTCATACGTGATCATGCAAAAAACAGATAATTTTGCAATTTTTATACTAAAATGGTTATTGTACGTCTGATGCTACATATTTGTCTAAATTTACTTTTCACAGATGGTTAAATATAGTTTTGGGATAGCCAGACGCATGGAATACCGGACATGGAATATCAGGTTTAAATATAGGACTATGAATCTATCTTATATTCTCACGATATGACGAAATAAAGCAGGAAGAACAATTTGTATCGATGATTGCATTTTCGCAATAAAGCTATAACTCTTACTTAAATTGAAATTAAATTAATACATTTAATTTAGCTCTACATTTCTTCAAAAACAAAAGAACATTTTACTTTGGGGCACTATTGAGTGCTGTTGATTTTTGATGAAGTTATTACCACCATAGAAATGCCGCACTTTGAACAATGCTTCACTGTAGTCAATTTGAAATTTGAACGTCCAACATCCGTGGCCCTTTCACGGTTGAGTAACCCGGCACGATAATTACGCTAACAAAAGGGTCATGAGTGGAGAAAGCCTAAACTTCGAAGTACGCATTCTTGTGCTACTAAAAATGTCGTTTTCTTTCATTGTAAATTGTAATAATGTAATATTATGTCGTTGAATGATTTTCATAGCACTTAATTTAAGGATAAAGTTTGTATTATTTATTAAGTAACTAATGGTTAAATCAAAGCACCCGACGTAATCATTTTCAAATTATTAGGTTACAAAATTTAAAAAGTATGCTGCGTCGGAAATAGTACAGACAAGCTAACGATCGCCAGAAAGAAGCCATATTTCTGTTATTACGTCTAGAGTTAGCGTCTTTATATTTTATGGTAGCCGATAATATGTTAGTAAGTAGAGTGCAATAATTGAAGTCCGTGTTTCTAATCCTTTTCTAAGACTGTAATCGTTAAAGTTGTTTTGTTTCCATGCAGACATGACCTACATTGAGTTGCTATTGATATAGGTAGAGAATATTATTGAAGGCAGTGATCTGTGATGCCTTACGTATTGTAGGCAACCTTTTATTCTACCGTCTCTATTGGTTGACCTTTGCTCATATTACCAATATTACAGGTACTCGAGTGTTATGTTAACGAATCATCTATTTTGTGCAACCATATTTTTGACCTTATAACTCTACATATAAATAGGTCATTAGACATAACTTTATAATATGCAATTAATTAGCTTCTGAAATTAGCTTCTTCATTGAATAATAGTACAATATTTAGTAAGTACATAATATGCACCGGTGGCCACAAAAGGCATACGAAGACTATTGGACCGTACGGAATAAAATTTAATATTCCGATGGTCGATTCCTGAATCCTGCTCTATAAGAGTCAATGAACTCGAATCCAGTTCATGTCTTGCAGTCGCTAGCTCACGTAACTACCGCTTTCTGTATACAATATGGGCTCTTTCTGCACGGTATTATCACTATTATCAAATATTGATAATTCGGAATATGTACCTAAAATGACATCGTGTATGTACATGTTATGACATCGTGTATACAGTCAAAGGAACTTATGAAATAGGCTAGACTATTTTACTAGTCTTTGAAATTAGTTAATAATGTAGCTGTCTGTAGTCTGAAAAAAACATAATATTTATCACATTGTGGAATGTTATAATTTTACATTTCATCACATAAGCTATTATTTATTGCTATCCAAAATCAATGTCAATTCTTTGAACAGTGTCCTTAGAGTTTAGACCAATGCTGTAAGGTGATTGGTGACTCATAAATATGAATAAATTATATTGATTACAATCTTCTAAGGCAATGCTTGATAATAATACGTTTTATTTGTGAATGATTAACTCATCCTTTTAAAAATTAAAATATCCATTTGCATGCAAACATTGCTATTACATAATATGTTAGCTTTTATTTGCAGTGCATTATATTTAAAGCTCTTAGTGTTTTCGTGCAAGTCTGTAATCAGAACTCAGATAAAATTCATTTAACCGGTCCGTTAATTCTCTTAATTACACGAGTGAGTTGTTTTCTTAATCTTCGGTTATTTGTCCTGTTTTTCTTACGAAGTACAAGTAATTTCATTGTGATTTCAATTACTTGTTAGTTGTTACTATGTAATATGAATGGAGACGCTTATCTCTTATAATGAAGCCCATTCAAGTCTGTACTAGAATGCAGCATTCAATTTGACAGAACAATTTGTCGGTTGTTGGTTCGCAATTGTGGCAATCAAGCCGTTCTTCTGGTGTCTTGATGTGGTTGTTTTGTCTCTAACTTACTGTTACGTAAGTACGAATCATTAGTAACGTACTCAGTCACGTCATTCACTTCGTTTTTGTTTCGTTACCATGTATTTATTACATGGTAACGAAACAAAAACGAGTTTATATCGAAAACGATTTTTATATCGAACGCGAATGGTGGGGTACTATAACTTCGTACAATTTTTATCATAAGAACGATTAAAAAGATTTTTGTCTAACATGTGATAAGTATACTATAAATAATCGGACCCAATTTTTCGAATATTTTTTTTAATGCTTGATTTTCAGTTACATGTTTACTATTTAATGGCTGAATTGCGTAAACAGTATGTGCATTACAAATTAACGACCTTGTACAGCATATAAACGTTAATTGTTAATTAAACTAAAATATGAGAATGATACCACGATATTTACCTACCTTGTACTTTCAGGACATCATGATGATGAATATATGGTATGAATAATTATTATAATCATTGAAAAATTACTAGAGAAATAGTCTCTCATAGCTGCGTTGCAAATTTTTACTTATAATCGAAGTTAAAAATTATATTAATGTTCTAATGTAAATATGTGTTAAACAATACAATGTACGAAACACAATATCTCAACAGTTGTTTTAGTAAGCGAAAGTCAAATGTATGGGTCATCGGTCAAGGGTACATACAACCAAGGCTGTTTACGTATAATTTGTAGTGAATATTATCGTTGTATGAAAAAACGTAGCTTTTAAATTTAATAACTCAGGCCCCGGAATCACAGACACAATAGAAAATCTATTGTGTCGTGGCCCGATCGGGCCGTTCGGGGCTCAATGGGTTAATATTCAACAGTGCTCGTTATCTACGGATTATCATTATGTTATGGATGCCTTTGTTGCAATGCATTTCACTGTACTGTCTAGCCTGGTGAATAATTCATACCTCGTTATTGACACGGACCGTTGTCGCACAATAACCTATTTTTCTATGCTATCGGTATCTACTGGCAATTAAAAGATTAACTTGCGTACACGTTGGAATTCGCTTTGAACATTCTGACCGCTAATTAGTGTCTAATGAAGTAATTTTAAGTTTCACTCATCAAGGGCGGATGTTTAGAATGTCTTGAACCTGCATAAATTAATGGAGAATATTTGATCATCCCTATGTAAACTTTAAATGTATATTTAACTACATACCTACTATTATTATGTTATATTTTTTCATTACATATCATTATCAGTATTGTGTTTTGTACAGATACCTAACTGTCTGATTTGTTGGTAATTCAATACGCGAGTAACATGTGTATCTTCAATGTGTTAAATGATTGATTAATTCCTAGTATCGCTGAAATTGGATCTGATTTCTCGCTGAATTTCCAGAACCATTACCATTAAATCATTTATTTGAGCTATATTTTTTGTTCCATTGTTCTGGTCGTTCGAATTGTCTTTAAATTAACATTAAAACAACAATCTAAGCATTTCCGATACTACTGGTCTTATTTTTTGTAAATCCTGAATTTAAGAGTACTTTTAAGTCAATTTACTGGCTATTTCCGCTAGAGATAAATTTAGCTTGTTTTCATCTTAATACTGCGTAGGTATGTTCTTATTAGCAATGTTATGGTATCCTTGTCACCACTTCATCTTTATTTACAGTTCAAAAAAGACCCTTATTAGCGAGCAGTGAGCACCAAGCCAACTTGTTAAAACATCAACGTCAGCAATTTTATAATTTTTTATGGGCACGAGTTATATTGACCTAAATAAGGTATAGCGTCATCGCCGCATCGAGGCACAGATCTTGCATGGGGCGTGGCTCTTGTGTGCACCGAAGAAAAATTGGATTTAATAACCCTTGGAATGGGACCACTGCCAAGTTTCACATTAGAAATGACTAAACCAGGAGTGGAGTAATGCAAAATTATTGCTATTTGCTTTATCTTTTAACAAAATCATTGATCATGGACGAAGGAAAGTTTTTAGGGTAAAGGTCTGTATATAAATGGAAAAGTTTTACTTATTTTCAGTCAAGTACGTAAAGTTCAATGTAAACAATTTAAATTCGGAAATTTATTACCTGTTAACATTATTTTAAAGACCGGTAATCGATTCTTAACGACAAAGTCCCGTTAACGCGTACAATCAAATGAAAGTAACACTGCTACGCCGCTGCGTACCTATCCAAAGTTTATTGCATGTGAACTTAGTTGCGATAGAGTGGTTACACATCGTGTGCTACATTCGCAGCCTCTTGCCGAAGTGCACTCTGAAAAAACAAAAAACCGGTCAGACTTGCAAACAGAGCCGGCCTTCGTGGCTGTATACCTACTGTACAGGCTGACAACGCCCGATGACGTCAACTTGCTTATGTCATAACTCATACCATTTGCATTATCATTACTCGCCACAATGCCAACCGGACTTACAAATCTTAGCCCTAAACTAGTGTTTTTAATAGACAACAAGTGACTGTTATTGCGTACGTATTTACGCTTCATTTGATAGATTTTCTCAATAATGGTAAAATGATTTTCTCCGCACGAACAGTTCCATTAGAATTTATAACACATACTTGAAATTTCCTCAACATTTATCTCAGCACGAATTTTCTGACAACGTTATTTTCTGTTTTACATGTACTCCTTGAAAGTATTGAACTCACACATGAAACGAACGATGAAAATTAAAATAAATTGTGACTTTCTTGGTAGGGAAGAAAAATAACCAAAAATTGGGAACACGACCCATCTGTGGCACTTTTAAGTTTTCATTAGGTAGGAACTCTCATGTGTAGTTACTATCGTATTACTGATACTTTCGAATTATAATCTTTTGACGTCCATATAATTAATGAAATGTGTGATAATAGTGATAAAACATTACGTTGTAATGTTTCTGATAGGTATGTAAATAAAGTACGAAATAGATAATTCTCGGCACTGACTTCATGTAGTGGTATAAAATGACCTCCGCTGGGCGCCATTAACTAGCCTACCTATAGAGGTATACGTGGTTGGCAACAAATTAGACTCATCCTGCTCTAGTAGAGTTCAGTGCCGACACCCACGCGCAATCTCATTGACTCTCAACTCGCAGCTATGATGGTGCAACCGTAATAACAGTGACGGAATGGGAATTGAATGACAAACAATGGGATAATTTTAAATTATAAGTTGGTACATAGATGACGTCCCCGTCTATTTTTGGGACAACTATTTCGGAACGCGATCGTTCGTTGGCATCGAAATCTTATCAATGTGAAGGTGGATTGGACGAATCGAATGCATGGTTCTGACTTGTGACTTGATTATATTTGCAAGGCTTTTATATTATTTCCTTAATGTGATTAACAATGAGAAACTGATGAACATGACACCAAACAATATTCAGACGTCAATTGAAAACTAAATTAAATTATGACAATCATTCTCCGTTCATTATGTCGTCATTATTATGATCGTTTTGATAATCAGTCTGAATTGGATTCATTGGTCTTGTTTAAGTAATTCGCACCGAATGTACCCTCGTGAATTTGAAAATAATGGCTTTAGGTCATACGGACGGAAAAATAACATCACGCCAGCCAAAAGGTAAGGTGATTATATCAAGATGTGAAAATTGTATGACTCTTATGAGGTTCTCTGCGCTTCTCCCTAAGTCTCCCCGGAATTTTTGACCTATAAATTCTAATTGCTATTAATTTATTAAATAATAATCGATTATAAACCAATGTTTGTTTTAATGTAGCTAGACGCTAGTATAATTCAAAAGGCAAATAGTAAGTCGCTACAATCCGATACCTTTTGCTTCTGTTAATCATCACGTTTCGACCGCTGTTATGTTTATAACAATTATTTATAACACGTGGTCATGGTTCCTGTCAGAGGGGAGCGCAGCGTCAGTGCAATGTTTAACGCACTGTTTGCATCGGAAACTACGCCAAGGTTTTGTTATACTTTGATGCGTTTACTATTCAATAGCAGTAATACTTGTTATTTAATATATTAACTTGCACGTGGAATAAAAAAAACTTACACAGTCTAGTTAACATAATCTTTTATTTCTATGTCGTTCGTGATAACATTAAATAATAAGTTCGGTAACATGCCTTCATGACACGGTAAGAGTGATGACCGGTACTATGACGCGCTACTTTTTAGCTATCTCTCACTAATGCAAGGTAAATAAAGCAGGTGGAATAGAGACGGATTGTATGGCAGTAAAGCCACACAAGGCTTCGGGCGCGGTCTATATTTGGGTTAATGGATCCGTCCGCACTCCGACATGGGAAGTAGGTACCTGTCTGTCGGGTCGCTTGCTAATTCCATACCTCTGATAGTTTGTTTAATCTCATATTTCACGAACACAGCTATTACAAATGTTTGTATAGAAACAATATTTCGATTGCTCGCATGGTATTCGTGACGTTAAATCTGGTCCAGTAGTTCTGAGCTAATGACTCTATATTTAGAGTTGACCGGTGTCAACACTGAACGTACACAACATAGCGAATAGGAAGCTGAAATCGTGACGACTGCTCAATTGATGTTGTCTTAATTTTTATTTTATAAACAAGCAAACGAGAGAAGTTAAAATATAATCCAAAACTTCAAGCGCTTGGTGAGGTAACAATGTGTCTAGACGCCGGAAACCGAGGACGATATTGTTAAAAATCCATTACAAAAGAATGTCTTGCAAATTGTGCTGCCGTAGCATCATACCTGCAGGCTGATTATGGAAACAAACAAACAAAACAAAAGCTCTAGCGAGTACGGTTAAAACGTAGGAATTTCGTGGCACGCGGCGTTCTGTGACGGGGCTTGAATAAACTAAACTATGAACAGTTAGTCGAGAGCACTCAAAATAAACTCTATCCCATTGATTTAAAAGCTTTCACACTTCCGTGATCGTGATTAAAATCGCATCATTTCCTGCGCTTTTATATGCAATACGCACATGCTAATGACTAGTTGTCGGTGTTCAGACGATTGTTGTTGCCCGGTCTTTGTTTTTCTAGATTGTAACGGTTGTAACCACCAGTATCTGAACTTGTAACTGAGCATGCAGATTTTCTTTCAATGTAAATGAAAATGGATTTAAAGTTCTTAAAGTGCAATTAATATCTCCAAACCAATATCGTCACGGTATAAAAATATGAGTTAGACCTCGGTATAGTCCTTGCATTCATTTGCTTAAATGGATATGAATGCATCGTCTTAAATTACAAAGTTTACGTTCTCGCTGTAGGATGAAAAGATATGGAATTATAAGTTTCACTGTTGTAACAAAACAAAATGGATTGTAATATAACGGAATACGGCTTCAATTGGATACTTGAAATAAATGCTATATTAATATCGGTGAAGTAGCTGTACTTCTTTTACACTTAAAAGTAAACGTGAAATGAAAACGATTCTACGTGGTCGTATACGTTATTTTTCGCTTAGTGAGATCCTAATGATACCTACTATGTTCAGAATACATAATGATGTGAGTGTGTCTATGGTCGTATTCTACGGACCAGTTATTTGAGTGGGTATTATCTAATACGTTGCATGCTGTTATGTTTATCTTAAGAAGTGGTTCTACTAGTTACAATAAAATTCTGAATATGGTTATTTTCCTAAACTTATGACACTAGATACTTGTGTTTTTCATAATTGCATTATAATTATCGAAGTCGTTAACTGTAATGCGCCGTGATCAATCTTCAACACAGTCTAGCCTAGATAGTGCTTGTAGTCACCGGAATCAGGACATCCGTCTTTCGAACCGGAATGACTTGTCTCCTGGTGGATCTATTGCGGAGATGCTCGCTATTATAACCTTAATGCCATTGTCGATAAATGTCAGAGTTGCATGGACGCGGTGCATATTATGTCATTTGCTATGCGGTGTTTTGTACTTGTGTAGGGACACTCGGCTTTATCATGGGCCCCTCTTAATGGAGGTAGCGTGACGTCTACTCATTTGAACGAGGGGGCGCGGGCGGTGCGGAGGTGAACAGTATCACGTGCCGCAGGACTCTTGTCTAGATTTAGTGCTTTTGTATTTCAATAGCATTTAGGTATAAAGAATAATAGCAAAGGATTTTTAACACGCTATAGGCCCCACGCACTAATAATTTCACACTGGTAAATATAAACACAACCGTGAGGTACAAAAAGTTATTTATTTACATAAATAATTTGCCTTCACAGTCATTTTGACATTATCGCAAAACATGATAGATTGACTGCATCACACATACATCAGCCACTACTAGTTACTACACATGTTTTAGATATACGGGTAGTATATTATATGCTTTCGTTTATTTAATTAATACAGGTTTTACAAAAGGCTTGAAAGAAAACTCCTCATACACGTAAAAGGTCTGCGAAGTAAGGGTTAGGGTAAGTTATTAAGTGAATCCTTACATGCACACGTGACTGCGTAATAAGTATAACTTACTTCAGCGAAAAGCTTTTTAGTTCTTGCTCCTTGCCAACCTTAGTTGGGGGTTTTACGTATTTACATTATGTATTATATATGTATATATTTATAAATTGATTTTAGTGTTGCGTTCGAATTTTGAGTTATTAGTTTATCATGAAATCTTAGTTACTTGAAGGAAATTTAAAGAATAGTACTGGTGATAGCAATATTTTTTTAGTAATTACTAATTAACATTAAAAAGACATGACAATTGCTAGGAATTTAAATATCACTTTTACATTTCATTTTGTTGCCAGAAGAATTTTAATTTAAGTAGGTTGTTAAATATTTAATTGAATCACTTCTTTGTACGGTCTATTTATCTGCAATGCAGCAACCGCTTTGCATAAAATCAGGTATTTAAATGACTTCTACGAATTTATGTCACAATCAGAGAAAAAATATAAATGCATTAGTGCTTTGTGCTTATATTCGTGGTTTATTAATGATTGTAAATGTAACTACCATGGTATCGACGACGCCATGTCTGCCTGCTGAGGCCATTGACCTCGCTACACAATCACTTGGTTCGATACTTTCCATCACGACGATCTTAAGAAGTTTAAAAAATTAATAATACCACATTGTTAACACAAGATAGGTGCTCAAATGTTATGTTGTTGTCTTTATGTTAAGAAAAATACGTAAATATTTGTATTATCAAACTTAAAGATAAAGTAGCTATAGGTATATTCTGTTTTTATTTACTCAATCTTGTCTTTAATAAGGATGAGTTATATATACCTATTAGCGTGAGTCACCGTTAGTTACTCATTATAATCTTATAATGGTAATAGACTTACACGCGTACAGTTACATCATATGAATAATATATCGTAGAGCTGCGCTAAAAAACTTAGAACTTGAAGAAAATGTAGAACATGAATATTTGGAATGTACTCTCGTTTTTGGAATAATAATCATGTCTCCAATATAAAATATTTTATAAGTGTTATTTCCCAAATCCGATCTTGAAGTGAAGTCATATTTTTTAATAAACTGGACTTTTTGCCAACGTGATTTCTCATGCGATAATATTGAGACATCGTATTCATTTTATTGTGAGAATTGAATTTGTTAGTTTCACACATTAGTCACGCAGTAAAAAAAAGCTAAGGATTAAGTCATATCTAGAATTATCCTAATACCCTATAAGACTTGAAAATGGAAATGATTTGCATGATCATAATTTACATATAGTTGTTTACACAGCAACAAATCGACAAGATTGATAAACATTCGTATCATTAACCAACATGAAACTATTTGGAAACCAATAAATGACGTAATCGTTAGAAGATAAATTATACCAAATAAGTTGATATCAAGGGACATTTACGGTCGGTCAATTTGAACAGACGAACAGCCTTCGTTCAAAAAGTGGAACTATTGTTGAAGAAGGTCAGAGACGTGTAAACTGTTGGGGTTATAGCAATTCGCGTGATTTGACCAAATCGTAGCGGACTGACTCACCGACGAACCTTTATGTATTTATAGACCTGATTTATGATTAAATGTGTCTATCTAGCCGGTTGAAATCGAGATAAAGTACGATACGTACTAGTATGGTACGGTTTGTTCTTTTAATATATTCTGAAATTCTAATAAATTGGCTTAATGAATATGTTGATTTACATGATCGAAATCATTCCTATCTTTTTAATAAGAATTTACAAATATTTTTGTATTACACGTAAGAGAGAAGAAATGTTTCTGAGTATAAACTCATCAACAAAGACTAAACTAAATGTTACTTATAAAAGTAACATTTAGTTTAGTCTTTGTAATTCGATATACCTACTAATTAGAAGAATCATAATAAAATAAAATATGCTGACTTGATCAATTTTTAAGAACCCTTAGCTTTCTGAACGTGGGGGACATTCAAGTGTTAAGATAATGAACGTGGGACACAAAAGAAAAAGCTCCCCAAAGTCTTTGAAAATGTGATTGTTTATTTTTAATTCCTACGGAGTTTATTTATATTTTTTATGAAAAAAAAAAATGTTTTTAAATCATTATACTCTCAATGAAAACAGCACTAATAAACTATTAAGCTGAAGCCTGAAACAGACCATAAACATCAAGCCACTAGCTAACAACAATAGGTGTTCATAGCTGCGTATACTAATTTCAAATCATTCAAATTTCGAAACTTGAAATGTTTAACACCTCATAGTCGCAAATAAAGATTATTAATAACAGTATTCTAAGTTGCATGAATCTTAATATGCATACACACAGACGCCAGAAAGAGACTATGTTTTATACTATGTAGATGGTGATGCTCCTTTAGAAGGAAGAATGGATAATATCCATGGATGGATCGTGACCATCCGTAAAATACCCAAAAGTAAAATTAACAGTTCAGTTCAAATATTTAACACTATTTATTTATTTATTTATTGAAACAGAATCATTCTTTGTACTTACA
>CAJQZN010016213.1:0-13264 GCA_907164685.1 Colias eurytheme | reverse complement strand
GACATTTTAAGTTTGAAAAATCAGATGTTTTGCGCGAAGTGACAGTAGTACCCACCTCAACGCTTCGCTTATGAGGCGTGCAATAATTTATAAAGAAGAGTATTAAGTCCCCTGTAAATTAAGTAAAAAACATAGAGAGAATGGTACAGAGATAACTAAACATGCTTCAAAAATTTGCTACAAAATAGCATCAAATACAAGATGCTATAGTAAATGTAGGTGTCACGTCCGTAATGAAATGGCAGTGCTTAAGTGGCATGTAGTTTTTTATTTATGTGCTCTTTGATTGACATTACCACGTTTTACCATTAGGCAAGTTCGTTTACCTTATAAAGATGAAAAAAACATTATTACCTACAAAAATAAAAATTCCATCAAACCCGATATCAAATTTCAAAATTAGTTACTATTTAATTAAGCACCTATATTTTTAGCTTTGCCGTTTGATAAAGATAAAAATATATAAAAAATATCCTACTTACTTACTTAACTATAACTAAAACGTTTAACTAACTACCTAAGTGACTTTATGACGAAAATAAGGTGATAGAGAATTATTTGCCTTATAAAAGCATAAGGGAATAAGTATTACAATTTCATTATGATGTTTTTCTATAATTAATATAGAAATAATAGACCATTTTTTCAAAAATATACATGATAATTTTAGACCAGGTTCGATTTTTGAAACAAAAAAAAAAAAAATAACAGCAGGATGAAATTTCAACTTAACCAAAAAATCAACCTAATTTTCAAACGAAAATTCTCACGTCAAAATATCTATATAAACTGTATATATTATATATAGTCCAAACAATAAAAATACATACCTATAGGTATTTTATGCTCCATTTTGTAATTGTAACTTACCTAAAACGATTATAGAAATTATAACAACAGCGCACACAATGTATTTGTTTACGCTAGAATATGACTAATGTTTTTAAAATGAATGTAGGTACATTTTTTTCAATTTTCATTAAAATATTTAGGACTATAAAAAAACTCACATAGAGATATGGCTCCATTATGACTTCATACACATTGCTCTGGTAGTCCTCTATCGGAGGCAAAGCTTTAATAATCAAATTTCTTCCATATCCCGGAATACCTTTCACAGGCTTGCCATTTAAAACTGTGAATATCCACAACATTTGACACATGAACGCATGAAACCTTAGATTCATTATTAAAAAAAAAAAAAACGATTCCCGCGCAATTTGAATTCAGAAGCTTTTCAGACGTGCCGACTTTGCAAATGGCCACCTACCAATGATTTGCTCTTCGGTATAAAGATGGTAAATGGTGTTTTTTTCGTTTTTAAATCGTGTAATGAATACGTGAGGATTTAGGATGGTTGTCATTAGGTCTTCGTGAGGGAGCTGCCAAGGTTCTGTAATTGCGTGACGTGAACATCATTTAGACACGGCATTGTTATGGTGTAGCTATTAGATTTAAGAGAATAAATAATGTTGATACGTTTGTTTTCGGCTATCGATAATCGAATTGGGATCAGTGTAAACATGTGTGTTTTAAATAAAATATTAATAATACCATTAGTCAGTAGGTAAGTAGTACGTATAAAGATCAGCTATTGTATACAGATACAATCATAGCAGGACCACTAATAGGGCATCTTTTTAACGTTAATTAAGAAAATGTATTGATCTGTTGACTGAAGTTTAATTGAGTGTGGCTTGAGTGTGGCTTCGTTTTTTTATTTAAATTCTTATTTAATAAGTAGGTAAAGAACAAATTAATTGATTACACACACGGATAAAAAAAGAAAAATACTTTCAAATATTAAGATAAAATAAAAGAAAATTCATAAATACGAAAAGGTATCTAACCTTACGTTATATAGGTAAAGCAATTTTATTTTTTAAATAATCTACAATTACTCAGAGCTGTTACGAAATATTATGTTCTCAATGTTTTAAATAAATTATATATTTTAAATAAATTATACTTTGTGTACATATTATTAACTTTGGTAAACGTAAATGATAGGTTTCGTTTAGGTGATTTTCTTCAATAACACTACGCAGTCTTAAAAAGTTTTTTCGTTTCTACTTATTTTATCAAAGTAAGTAGTTACTTACTTTGATACCTATGAGTTATACCTAGTTAGGTACCTATAACTCATATGAAACAACAGATAATGTGTGTTATAAATGCAATAAAATTTCAAAATAGTCTTTATTTTATATATACTTACTATAGTTATATTCATAAATTACCTACATCTGAAAAAGCTATTATGAAGGTGGGAAATTAAATTTATTTAAAAAAATATAAAAGGAATAAGTATAATACAGGAAGCCATAAAAATTAGGCACATAAGATTTGAATTTTGAGGATCACATTCACATGTAAACCCGAAGAATATTCACTAGTTATCACATTAGCTTATGTGAACAGGTGTTATTATGTATGTTTGTCTAGCATTATGAAGTTATTATCACGCGACGACCTTTAACTGCAATCAAGTAACCATTATTTTAATTATTCCTTAATTAAGATTTAAAACAATTGATGTTTCGTATAATTCAAAAGAGTATTTTATGCATCTGATAAAACTCAAAAGATCTTGTTTTCGATCGAATTTAAAATCATCATAAGGTTCGATGCAGATTTAGCGAAGGAATACAATTGTTTATATGAATAAAATACAATTGTTTATATGAATATTATATACTAACGGTCCGCCCCGGCTTCGCCCGTGGTACATATTTCGCAATAAAAGGTAGCCTATGTTCTTTCTCAGGGTCTAAAGATTATCTGTGCCAAATTTCATCAAAATCGGTCCAGTAGTTTATGCGTGAAAACCATACATACATACATACAAACCACAGATACAAACCTTTCCTCTTTACAATATTAGTAGTATCTAAGACAACAATTAAAAAAAACTGTGTATGTTTAGGTTCCAATGTACCTACACTTATTTAAATTAGATTAATAATTGGGCCAACAATAGATGCCATTAGATAAAGCTAGAACTATGATACAATCCTTTTTACTAAGCCTTTTTATTATTACTTACTTATATTACATGCCTGGCTCATTGGTAAACAGTGTGCGTGTTCGTAGAATTACAAATATAGGTAGTATTATAAAAGCTATCTTTGGTAGAATCCTTGGTTCGATTCCCAACGAGAGCTTTAAACTAAAGAGAGTAGAGTCTATAAAGATAGAGCGATACTTAACTTACTCCGAATTCAACGTAACTATAAATTGGACGTGCCTTCAACATTCATTACCACCTCCTTACATACCTATTAAAAAAAATAACACACGTCAAACACCTGTCAAAACACAAGCGCGTCACGCCGCAGCTTATGAAAAAAGAAATAAAAAACATCGCTATGGTGTCGTAATGAACCGGGACTTCGTGTACGACCAGAACAGACCAACGGTATGGTCCCGAGCTGGTAGTACACTCAATAAATGGCTGTGGGGTGCCCTGTGTTGCGGGGTGCCTGGCATACCTTGTTACTTCTGTACCTGCTGCGAGAAACTTGATGATGGCATGGACCGGGATAGACCTACAGTACATCGTGAGTTACGATAGCCTAGAAAGCAGTTTAGAAAAAATAAATCATGTATATATGTATATTGTGTAGATATATTCAGGGTGGGGTAAGGGTGAACAGGGGATTTAGTAAACAACTAACAAGATTTTTTTTTCTATAATCAATCAGATGTATTTCCAATAATTTAATAAACTGGAATCGGATCTATTATATATTATATTATATTATATTATATATTATATTATATTATATTTATTATCGAAATATTATTTACAGTTGTAAAAGAGGAGGTATTTAGAATAAGGTAGTGGAGTTGTTTCCAATCACCCTTGTTCACAATTACCTGGATTGACTATTAGGTATATATCACGTGTTCAGATTTGATAATAATGAATGTAATTTTATCCATTATAGTAATTTGATTTAAATTTTGGTGTACTAACTCATGGCCATTGAGATATTTTTATGAAATTATTTCAGGAATTGGGACGTGAAAACTATTACAATTTAATCATTTATATCATCCAATATAAGTCCTTCTTATTCTGTAAGTTAGTTACAGTCTTTAGCTTCTTCTTCCTTATTCTTAAATGCCTAAAGTTAATATTTTAGATAGTTCCATAAATGTTTTAGAGGCTTAATAATTTAAAAATGCTTAATATTTTTATTTGGTTACATTTCGGTCACGGTTATTCACAGTTTGCCGTGCGTTAGCAATTAGTAAATAATGACATGGTCACGTGCTCTGTAGTCTGTGCCTATGTATTTGGATAACAGTAATTACAGTTCAGGATGCAGTGCTGTCTCTATGCTTTAAGTTTTATATCCAGGGAAATAATTAAGGAATAAACAACCGTATAATATGTAGGTAGGTAAAAAAGATATTGTAAACACAAAATATTATTCTGAATGTGTATTATAGAGCTGCTGAAGCAGATAATATCTTGAGTAGTGGACAAAAAGCTCTTTATAAAAGTTGATATTTAAACTACGTAGTGTTTCGTCTCCTCATACGTACTTCAGATAATTCTCATCACGTTTCTCGATGATAAACAAGGATGAGAGATAAACCGGTAGAGCCGCAGATTAGTTAAACGTACCTATGTTTTATCGCAAATCGCGATACGTTATAACTTAGTTGTCCGAATCAGAAGGCCGTTTTGGATCTGGGTCACGGCCATGGTAATGTTATCTATATCATTACATGACCGGACGATCGTTATCCCAATCCTTATTAAAATAATGTATTTAGCATTAATTGGCCATCAGGTCACCCACTATATGAGCGAGCAAAGAAACTCTCGTCAAAGATTCCTATCGTCATTGAGAATATATGAAGTGAAACTGATTTAGGCGCGGTGAGAGTAAAATTTCAAGGTAGCGTCGTGAAGACGACGATTTTGGTATGTTTGAATCTTACCAAAAAAATTTCAGTTCTGACACGTGTGCTCGGCACACCCGCTCTTTTTACACGCTTTATATTAGCTTCACCTGTATGTTTGTTTGTTTGTAACCGACTTCTTTGGGCGCGATTTTGACCCACTTTAAACGGCCAGATTTCGTTCAAACTTTGTAGATTTATTGAGGACCGATGACAATACACTAATTTGATAAAATTTTCTATTTTTTAGTTCGGTTTTCTATAAAAAGCCTGTTTTTTAGTTTTTTTTAACTATTATTATTTATTGTAATAATGACTTCATGCTCTCAAGGACGATACGAATACTTTGACGATAGTTTTCGTGTCTTGCACTTCAGCTCCTTTACCAACTCTCATATTAAATATTGTTAATTACAGAAGCCACAGCGACATCAGAACGTGCATCCCGTCCACACCGACCGCACGCGCCTCGCAGTAGAAAATCTACTCCAGAAATGCTCTCTGCGGTTCGTTGTGCTCTTTCTCAACTGCAGGGTGAACCAGCGCCACCACTACCCGACTCTGACTCTAAGGGACACAAGGAACCTGGTTGAGAGCTGAATAGATGGAAGAGCCTCTTGTGATACAGTTGATCGAATAAATGTGTTCGATTGTGTTGGTGTTTTTTATTGAATATTGGGGACCATGTTTTGGTTAAATTGTATTTGCATTGGCTAGAGCTGATAGCCACCTAAATGCTACAGAAAAATATCCGTATAAATTTAATTTTGAATGACTTTTTCTGTTATTAGGTATTTTGCGAAAAATGTATTTTGTTTCTATCAATATGAAGTGACTCTATCTACTTTAACTCTATATTTTAACTGATCGTTTTCATAGAGCATTTATTCAATATTGAAAACTTGCTCTTAAAAATAAAAGGCGTTTTAGGTTACATTCTTGTTTATTTACTTTTGTATCCTGAATTCAAAATGTACATAGAGCAAATTTATCGAAAATTCAAGTTCCTTTTCAAAATGTCTGGTTTATTGTAAGGATTTTGCTATTTTAAATTATAGGCATAGACAGAAAATAAACGGGGCATAGATATTGGTGCTAAATACGTACGCCTGTATGAAGAGGTATTGAAGGAGGTTACACATAATAATATTATAACCTCGATTTAGGTCGCAGTACTTTCTTGACGATTTCTTATCAACAAGGCTTTCCACTTGAAGTCAGGTACCTATTGCAGTGTTGCGCCTGATCTTGTATAGTGTCGTGTTGTTTAGTGAAGTGTGTTTTTTCGGTAAGTGATTTGTTTTTAATGCGAGGCGACTTTGCACAAATACAATTATTATTATTACGCATCAATATAACAACAGAAGAACTACGTCGCGGAACTTTTATGTACGCAGTTCTTTTAAGATAAATACCTTAATAAATATAGTATTGTGTTAATAAAAATTACTTTATAATTAAAATATTAAAGAAGCGTAAGTAGTCATAGTTAATAAACAATGCTAGAGCTGTTATGATTGGTTTTTATCAGTTTTTATAAATGTCTGTTTTTATTGTGAATTTTTCTTTCGTTTACGAAATGTAAATAGACCCTTTTGTAAGGAAAATTAAGTATACTACCAGTTTGACTAACTGAGTGCATTAGATAAACAAATCAAATCACGTTTTCAAGGTATCTAACGTAATGGTTAAGTACTTGTTTACATCATGTATTTAAGCTAGATATACTTCGCACATGGTTTGGTCATTTAAAAGTATAAATCCTAATAAGAATACAGAATTTCTACACAAAAATTTCGACTTTGTTTGCTCTGCTCTAATGTGAGAGACGAGCAAAGGAATACATTTATTTACATAACGTTTATAATGTTATTTTGGAGTGTAGATACTTAGATAGTATGACTATGGTATAACAATGTGTATCTAAAGAAAAACAATTTTAAAGGGTGTTTTTTACGCACATTAAGATATACAAAATCAATGTAATTGAATGGATGGAAAGCTTTGAAAATTACGTCTAATGTCACCATACTCTAGTTTTATATGTCTTATCTTAGATACTATATTGATAGAAACCATATTGAAATACATCGATTTTATTGAAGAATAGAGTTGGTATTACATTTCACATTAGAAAACGATTGGAAGCAATTATTTCAAGACATAGTAACTCTGCATCGGGTATGGAAGGCAAGCAAGTGACCATCATGGTCAGAGTATTTAAGGTCACTGTGATGTATTACTTGTTAATGAACTTTAGTAAATAGACCAAGGTGTTCGAGCTGAGACGAAATATCTTATTTAGAACATGTAATGCTTAGTTCCTTCATCTATATACATTAGATGACTATATGCTTTATTGATAAACTATTAAAATGAGGTAAAATTTGGCGTAAACAGCGTTTGAGCGTAAGATAGAGTTATTACTCTGTCTGTTACGCTTTTTCGCCTAAAACACTTGACCAATTATGATGAAATTTGAACCGATATAGACTTTAGATAAATCATGACAGTCCATTATTGTACAAAGATTTCCTTATTAGTATTTTCTTGCGCCTGGTTTTCGCGAGTAGTTATTTATTATCGATAATTCATTATACTATTATCAAAAAGTATTTTATTTCTATTTCCCTATTCTTTGATATCTTTCTATATTTGAGATAAAAATTACACAACTTTTAAATTGTTGATAAGAAGATTTGTGATGTTATTATCTATTTCTGGACGCTAACAAACTTGGAGTTATAATAATATTAAATACTAGCGGTCCGCCCCGGCTTCGCCCGTGGTACATATTTACGTTTTCTCTACATAAGAACCATCCTCGTACTTCAAGGAATATAATAGAAAAGAATTATCGAAATCGGTTCAACCGTTCACACGTGACAACGCGAAACGGGTGCGGACCCGCCACCTTTTTATCGAACGAACGCGGCAACTGACACACAAAAATATTCCTTATGGCATGATTCTGTATTCACGCGCGATGACTTATAGCGTATTTACTATTTCATGTATAACTTTGGTGTTTCTACACCGATTTACATGATTCTTTTACTATAACCTGCCCAGGAGTATGAAGAATAATTGTGCCAAATTTCGTTAAAATCTGTCGTGTAGTTTTTGTTTCTATAACGAATATACAGACAGACAGACAGACAGACAGACAAAAATTTTACTGATTGCATTTTTGGCATCAGTAGCGATCCCTTATCACCCCTTCATAGTTTTTTTTTAAATATATTTCATGTACAGAATTGGCCTCTCTACAGATTTATTATAAGTATAGATTATGAATTATATGATATCGATAGCGCCATCTGGTTTGGAACTAAGCAAAGTTTGCAAAAACTTGTTTCATCCGTTTTTTAGAAAATTTTCTCAGGAGTGCGTTTACACACTTATAGTATAATGTTTTTATAAAAAATAATACATAAAATAATAATTAATGGAAATTATACTTACTTAAATGTAGGTAATCGTAATATTAACACTAGAATAAGATTTAACTAATACTGTATGGGCTATGTGGCCTTAAATAAATGAATTTTATTTATTTACTTATTATTTAAAGAAAACATTACAACACTTGATACACACAGATAGAGAGTATCGTGATAACTTATTCAACACTGTGCGAAGTTTTCCCTTAACTTTAACTGTTAAAGTTTAACACATACATAAAAATTAATATAGAAAATATAGGAACAACTAGATTTCCGCCCGCGTTTTCAAAGGAAAACCCGCATAGTTCCCGTTCCCGTGGGATTTCCGGGATAAAACCTATCCTATGTGTTAATCCAAGTTACCCTCTATATGTGTGCTTAATTTGATTGTAATCGGTTCAGTAGTTTTTACGTGAAAGAGTAACAAACATCCATACATCCATACATCCATACATCCTTACAAACTTTCGCCTTTATAATAGTATTAAGAAAGATTTAGAATTTAGATAATGCGATATAAAATTAGGTAGGCACAGGAAACGTATATGCAAATAAATAGTAAATACATATGTAGGTAATACCTATGTACATATTTACTATTTATTTATTATAGGTACCTATTATTATCATCTGAGATTACTATGCGAAATATTTTATGCGTAGATATAACGTATCGTATGAGTTACTCTTTGTTGTTATTTTTTTCTTTGCAAAATTATCTTTACGATAAAGTTTTTAGCCAGTGGAAAATAAATCAATTGACTGATAATAAGGATGTTTTGTTCATTATCTACAATGTTTATTAATGACTAGAGTAAAGGAAATGTACTGCGACTTTTTATTTACAAAAAATTAGCGCCCCTTATGATTTTATAAGAGCAATTACACAGATCCTTGCCGGCTCTTCTCTGTAGAAACTGTTTTCCAATACCAAACCGGTGGTAAATGACAAATCCATTCTAATATTATAAAGCTGAAGAGTTTGTTTGTTTGAACGCGATAACCTCAGGAACAGTGTTAGAAAGCCCATATATCGAGGAAGATTATTATTTTATCATCACGCTGGAGCGGAGCCGAGCGGGCGAAACCGCGGGGCGCAGCTAATCTATGATATGATGATTCAAAAGTGCGTCTTGAAGAAGCCGAAGAGCAAATAAATGTTTTGATTTTGAGTTTATTGACCCATAAGAAGATAGAGAAAGAAGAAAATATCATAAACACCTGTTGTTGATTTATTTATTTATTTATTTTATTTATTTAAATTAAATACACACAACAGGTCACGATCTTGCCGGACCCATAGGCGACATATCAATTTCGGGAGCAGATCGCAACCTAACAAAATGTGTACAATTACTACTATAATGAGATACAGCTTACAGTTATTTAAAGCGTGTAACAATAAAATCATAATTAAAAATTCAATAATTAAATATTAGATATAAAAGAAAGACAATTAAAATAATTAAAATAATGCTTTCTTATACAATAATAACAAAATTACAAAATTAGACAACTAGGACATCATTTCACTATTTGACAAACATGTTCTTTGATTAATATGTTTGTTAGTTGTTACAGTTTATGATTTACAAATTCATCAATACCTATATTGCAATAGCAGTCGTTATGTCTTAAGATAATATAGAATGTTTCTGTTTAAAATTAATTCCATGCCTGAAATTCGGGGCACTATTACCGTGGTTAAAAATTTACCCTTAATAACTCAGGCCCCGGAATCACAGACACAATAGAAAATCTATTGTGTCGTGGACCGATCGGGCCGTTCGGGGCTCAATGGGTGAAAATAATATTTTTTAATACAAAAGCACAATAGTTAGATACCATTTGTATTTGTAACGAGTTAGGTATGTTTTTTTTTTCACAACAACAAGAAGTTATTTGTGTATGTCCTTGAAATTATGCACATTTGTTTATTGTAATAAAACTCTACTTCAGTCCAAATAGGTGTTTCCAAAAGATTAAGCTTTGGAACTAAATAGGATATAAAACATATCCTATAAGTGAAAGAATATCAAAAAAACAAACAAATATATAAACTTTCGCATTTATAATATTAGTAGGATAAGGCCCGCAAAATGTATCCTTCAATGCGAGAGGACCCGCGGGCATTATCTACTATTGACTATTACTACGACTGTAACACAAAACACTGTATCTTATTGTTACAATAACACATGTTATATTTAATCTTATTATTATAAACGAGATTAAAAATCTGCAGATGTTCTACAGAATAGGTACGCTAGAGGTCAAGTCCGAAGTTTAGTCCTTTGCTAATAAAACCTAGTTATATTTCACGCTCGACAGGTTTATCCGAGAAATTGCAATATATTGTGCAATGAGAGAACCAGTTCATCTTCTTATTTCAGTTTGTGGCTTTTTATTTTCATTTAAAACACGATAAATGTAGACCACGATATCTACCGACATCTTAAAAAGAGACATAAGCATCTTTATAATGAACTAGCGGTCCGCCCCGGCTTCGACCGTGCTACATATTTCGCAATAAAAGGTAGCCTATGTTCTTTCTCAGGGTCTAAAGATTATCTGTGCCAAATTTCATCAAAATCGGTCCAGTAGTTTATGCGTGATAGCATACATACACACAAACCTTTCCTCTTTGTAATATTAGTATAGATGTCAATGTTATAAGTTATAACTTTACTTCTTTCTTTTAACGCAGAGGAAATCTTCTTAAGATACTCGTTTTTTGGGTGGAAAGACGAGCATGTGGGATTCTTACCCACTAAAACCTCCTCGGTAACCAGACCCAAAGTATGGTAGCAGGGTCTCCGGGATCTCTAAAACGCACCAGAGACCCCTCAAGTTATAACTTTACTAGTCTGAGGATTGGGTATTTAGAAATTCGTGGTAAAATTTGCCTCTCTATTTCAAACCTTTTGAAGTTTAGGTGTAGTGAAAGCTTTTGTTCCCCAAAAAATTCTCTACATTTTGCGTCGTAATTCTATGTAACATCAAAAGTGATTTAAACCCATAACAAACAGTCAGAAAGTTATTTACTAAACCTTTTAAAGTTTTAAAATATTATCTTTCTAAATATTTACGCATAGATATCTTTCTATATCTGAATTAGTGGTATCTACTGTCATATCTGACAGAGGTTGTCAGAATGTTAAAGAGCTTAATGGCTCTAGGAAGAAATGGGTTGTTAGCAGCTGTACATGTAGGTAATTTACAGTATCAAAATATCATCTTACAGATATACATTTTGCAATACGTTGTTACATTCTTATTTATATTTCTATAGTTGGTACATTATGATAGTTTTAATATTTAATATCTAAGGTTTATATATATCTGTTTGTGATAAATAGTAAAGTTAATGTTTTTCCCTGAAAGTAAATATTTCACAATTTTTCGCCTGTTTTTCTGCTGTTTACTTAATATGTAGAAACCAATGTAGCTGTTTATTAATTTTAATTATAGCATCAGACAAATAAACATGCTTATTTCATTTCAATTTTTTACAAAACTTCTGTTTATTTCGAGAGTCATTTCCTTTAGCGTAAATTATCTCAGATATTGTTATTTAAGTGTTCTAATAAACTACAACAGAGCTTTTGCTCGAGATATAATTTTTTGATGAAGATGTTCTTTAAATTTTAAAAATATCCGTTAACCGAATTTTTAGATTCTATTCCTCACAAGTAAAAATAAATATTAATAAAAAGTTGTTTTAAATAAGGAACAAGTGAGGACTTAGTTGTTTTTTTTCAATAGATTAGGCATCGGTTTTTTTGGGTAATTTTTTGTCCTGACTCTATAACTTGTTTTTCTTTGGGTGTGGCTGCTATGAAAGTTCAAATTAAAAATACAATAAACATGTTATACTGTTTAATCTTGCTTAACTAATAGGATCAAAACGAGATAAGCTAACTACTTTAGAATTGCGTAAATATATGTACATAAATCTCATGTGATAGGTAGTAGACAGGCGAAAACTTGCTCATGTGAAAAATCTATAAACGAAATAATAATAGTCTGTTTGAATGTAGTTGTCAGACTCTATCTGTTGGGCTCTAACACTATGTTATGTATCTACTCTAAGTTTAGAAAAAAATAGTAAAATGACACGTGTTTATATTTTTAATGCTAAAGCATTAATTGATGTTGATCCGATTCGTCTGATTTTGGACCCAGAGATGGATTATCTATAGTTTGACGTAGTAACTATTTAGTAATGTGTGGTTTGACTAAGCGTATCTTTATTTTATACAGGTGAAGTCGCGCGCTGAAACAAGTAAGTTCTACACATGTTTTTCATTGCACTTCAACTTATCCTATAGTTTTACGTAGTAACTATTTAGTAATCTGTGGTTTAACTAAGCTTAATATTTTATGCAGGTGAAGTCGCGCGCTGAAGCTAGTAACTAGGTACACATATTTTTAATAATCAAGATCCAATGACTCAAAATCAAAAACCAAAATAAAACAAACATTGACAACTCACGCTCTAGATTAAACAACTTTAGATTAGCAATGAAAATAATTTGTTTACGACCAGCGAGTAAGACCTATTTACTAAAACCCGTGGCCCCGTCATTGAAGCGGTTGGACCTGTGGGTTGGACGGAATACAGTGGGGTTTTGGTCGGTAGGAATCCGACATAACCCACGGCCCTTTTACCAGAGACCGTGTATTTATGAAAGATTTCCCTACTTATAAAAAGACCTATATATTTACTCGTATAACTTGAGAATGATACGGGTCAATCTCGTGTGTGTGAGGGGTCAAAATATACTGGTCATTTTGTATGCGCTCTGAGGAATTGTAAATTGTACCTCGCATTCACTGTTTGGAATCATAGAGGTAAGTCGTGTTTGTAATATATTGTGTTTATTTTAGACCCTAGGGTA
>CAJQZN010016212.1:0-14141 GCA_907164685.1 Colias eurytheme | reverse complement strand
CCGTTCTTCTGTGTAAAAACTGCTTTCCGTACCGGTAGTTATTTATCTATTTTTATGGCAATTTAAAAGAAATAAAAGACGTATAGTTGAATATATAAATGTTTCAGTTTATCCGTTTTTATTTCGACTCAACCCGGGCGGAACCGGTATGTGCGGCTAGTATAATGTTTATATGCGACTAACTGCTTTACATTTTTTGATTTATTTCCCAGACATGTCTCCATTGTCCTTTCTCAAGGTCCAGTGGATACGAAGATACAAAAATCGTCTTAAATCACAATGTTTTCATCCATTTTGGCAAGGATCCATTTTGGAATAGGTTGAGCTTATTTACTAATAAGTAATATGACTAGTCATACAACTACATATGTACATTTAGTTGTTACTAGCGGTCCGCCCCGGCTTCGCCCGTGGTACATGTTTACGTTTTCTCTACATAAAAACCATCCTCGTACTTCAAGGAATATAATAAAAAAAGAATTATCGAAATCGGTTCAGCCGTTCTCAAGTTATGCGCTTACCAACACATTTTGGGATTCATTTTTATACTATAGAAGATTATTTTCCTAGCAATTTACTCACAGGATAGAAATAGAGTTCTATAAACAACGGATTTTGGCTGACGCGTTAGCTAAACAATAAAACATACTAATATTGATTTTTTTAACTATAATCATCACTACATAGTATAAAACAAAGTCGCTTTCTCTGTCCCTATGTATGCTAATAAATCTTTAAAACTACGCAACGAAATTTGATGCGGATTTTTTTAATATATAGAGTGATTCTGGATGAAGGTTTTAGTATATAAGGAAATATTTCCTAAAACTTATATTCACCATAACAGCTTTCCATAAATATTAAATACCATTAATTAAGTTTAATAAACTACGCTTCTGGCAACAGTAAGTCGTAAAGCTATATACCTATTTGCACTAGCGGTCCGCCCCGGCTTCGCCCGTGGTACATATTTCGCAATAAAAAGTAGCCTATGTTCTTTCTCAGGGTCTAAAGATTATCTGTGCCAAATTTCATCAAAATCTGTCCAGTAGTTTAGTTTGCGTGAAAACCATACATACATACATACATACATACAAACCTTTCCTCTTTATAATATTAGTATAGATAAACGGGCGTGTTACCAAAAAGAAAGGCTTTGTTGGCAGGAGTGGCCCTCGAGAATGATCCGCAAATATTTTGACAGAATAAGCTTGTTTGACCTTTATTCTTGATACTTTATAAGGCGTAGCTTTTTAGAGTATGGTTATATAGTTGTTAACGTCATTGAGTGTTTGTAAACATTATACAGATTAGTTTTATTATTTATACATTATATTTATCCCGTCGGATTTCCGGGAGAGTTAATCCAAGTTATCCTTTACATGTGTGCTAAATTTCATTGCAATCGGTTCAGTACTATTTGCGTGAAAGAGTAACAAACACAAACTTTCGCATTTATAATATTAGTAGGATTTGAGTAGGATAGGATACGATGAATCTTTTGCCCATAAAAAAATATATGAGTATTTATTTAAAATATATGTATGTGTGTATCACAGGTGTGTATTTATCAAAAAACCACGGGTGACAGTTAAATAAAACTATTTATTTAAATTAAATATTATCTTCTATTTACATGCGCCAGTGTGAAACAATCCTAACCATTCCCTTTCACGGCTCATTAGCACTCACATAAATATTAAACACAACGCCAACTTCAACACCCACTATAATATTTTCATGTTGACCTTTATAATTTATATACAACTTGTACCACGCGACTTCGCCCACGTTTAACTTGGATTTATGAGCGGATTTTAAGTGAAGATTACCGGAATATAGTTACTGGTGTAAACTGGATTAAAGCTGCTTAGTGTTGGTTATTTTCCGAGATTTTGACAAACTGATAACGAAACTATTAACAAGAGGTAGGTTCTAAATACTCTATTAATAGACCACAATATTAAAATTTCTCACATACCTATCCTCCATTTATAGGTTATAACATTATGTATATCGCTCGATGAATAGAATCTCCAACACAATAACAATTTTTCAATTCGAACCAGAAGCACAGAATATATAATAGTTTCACTTATTTCGATGACATTTTAATAATTTTGAAATTAAAAATTGCGTCTGGCACCTATTTAACAACGAAAAAAACGTCTTGCAATAAAAAAATTATGTCTGATGGATCTATCTAAAAGTAAAAGATTAAAAATTACGCGTTAATAAATGACTTTAAATTACGGATATTTTCCTGTGCAGATAAGATGCGCACTAATAAACGCAACCACTGCGGCCAGCCAGACAGCCCGGACTCTAAGAGCGTATGCGCACTGCGATGCGGCTACCGCAGACCGCTCAGTGCGCATAGAAATGAATATTACGTACATAATTGTGCTTACGGTCAGCCGGACTGCTACCCGCAATGCGGCTACCCGCATAGTGCGTATACGCTCTAACCGAAATAGGAAGAGAAACAGTATATCAAAGAACCAACTATACTAAAATTCTCTCTTGTCAACGTTGATAGCTCCTATACGATATGGGATAGTAAATAGAGAACATAATTGAAGGGAACAAACAACAATACACAAAAGATGACCTATTTATTTAGAAGCTTTATTTATTAAGGACCCTTCGTGACTTTATTACTGAATAATTCTTCAAAAATATTTACTTATATATGTATATGTCGTGGCCATATCGTAGATTTGTTCATTTCATGAAATGATTGATCATTTCGTGAAGTGGTCGCATTTCATGATGTGGTCAAGAAAGTTTGACCAGACCGTATCAGTAAATCGTCATTGTTTTACGATTTTCTCATCCACATTTGGCCAGATCGTATAAAATATAGGGTCGATAAAATATTTAAAAAATTCAGAATATTTGAAAAATTTGTTTATTGTCATTCAGATGAAGTTAGATTTTCTACTTTATATACTTATACTTAAACTTAAATTTACAGTGGAAGTTTCATCAAAATCTATAACTAATACTTCTTCGCACATTGAACGCAAAATGTTTTAGTTTTATTATAAACAGACGTCAATTTTATTTATTTGTAAAAATAACTCTAAATGATACGACATGCAACATATCATTTACATTTTATCGATAAGCTTTAATGAAAAATAACGAGCGCAACTAGTAATCATTGATTCGCATTTGGATCCGTTATTAAAAGTAAAAACACATAAAAGCAATTGCTGTTGCTACACAATTAATTATTATATGCAGTGTATAAATAAAGGGTATCCTAGACGGTATTGCAGCATGACATCAGACATGCGTTACCTGTGTCGTGCATGAATGATCATTCACGGTCACTAAATAATAATAATACTATAAAACAAAGTCTCTTTCTCTGTCTCTATATCCCTAAGTATGTTTAAATCTTTAAAACTAAGTAACAGATTTTTATGCGGTTCCTCTAATAGATATATTGCCTAAAGAGTAAGTTTTAATATATAATTTATTAGGTTTAAGAAAAAGCGGATGAAGCCGCGGGCACAAACCTAGATTAAATATTGAAATGAATGACATGCAAACTATGAATACATTCTATTTTATATCGTGCAAGTTAGACTGACTGCTCGGATGCTGTCATGCAAAAGCTTAGAGCATTTCATGCCCTATAAATAAACTGCCCGCGAACTGAATAAAAAGAGGGCGTGTGCCGAGCACACGAGTCAGAAGTGAAACTTCTTTGTCAAGATTCAATATTACCATTATTAAATAGTCGCATTACTCCATGACGTGACGGTATTGCCATGACGCGACCGTGAAATTTTTCAACGCGCCTAAAGAAGTCACACTTCAAAAAGCATGATTTAAAAAATAAAGATAAAGCATGTCATGCTTACATTACCGTGTAGGAGGTACTTAAGAAAACTCCGATACGCCTCGCTTCGTCTTGTTTCTTATTATTATTGATTATATTGTAATTTGTATCTTCCATAGTAATGCATAATTGATGAGGCCGTTAACTGAAACGTTATTAATGCCGTGTTTTAAATATTATAGACTATTAAAATAGTTTAGAGAGATAACTTATACTATGCTATTAATTTGGTTTATGATGGGCTAGTTGTAGGTATTCGAGATTGTTTTAATTTTAAGTTAAACGACTTCACTTGTTTAAAGTAATATAGAGCTGTTGTTAATGTAGAGTATTTTTTTTAATTAATGTTGATTTGATGCCGAGGAGAATCTTTTACTTACATTCCAGAAGGATGATTGTTACCATGCCAAGTTACACGAATCTTATTCTGAAAATAGATTTTGCCTCACATTCAGTATTATCGTAACCTGTATTTCTAATTTCAATAATGTTTGTTATTTAGCCAGGTGTTATAACACGGATATTTAAAACGGTTGCATGCACGTTCAGTCCAGCAATAGCAATTTTAATGAGAAGATTGTTTCGCAACGGGATATTACAACCCCCTGGGATATAATTAACTATCGTTAGATGCACTTAAGATAATAAATTTTAATGAATACTTTCTCGGATACAATTGGGGCTTAGGATATTCATAATATACTAGAAAATTTATTTCCATGTTATACACATAAACTAGCTGTGCCCCACGGTTTTACCCGCAGACCGCAATGCTCCGCTCCTGTTGATCTTAGCGTGATGATATATAGCCTATACCTATAGTCTTCTTCGATAAATGGGCTATATAATACCGAAATAATTTTTCAAAACGGACCAGTGGTTCTTGAGATTAGTGCGTACAACAAACAAACAAACTCTTATGCTTTATAATATTAAGATAGATATACCTATATTGTTGAGATAAGAACATAATGGTCTTCTACCCTGGACCATATTTTTAACTCAAACTCAAATTAATTCTTTCAACTAAACTTCCTTCAGAAGCGCTTTTGAATCCTCAAAATACATACTTAATTTGAAATTTACCAAACCACCTTCTTCATATTATATTATAAACTAGCAGTCCGCCCCGGCTTCACCCGTGGTACATGTTTAAGTTTTCTCTCCATTAGTACCATCCTCGTACCTCAAGGAATATTATAAAAAAAGAATTATCAAAATCGGTCCACCCCTTCACGCGTGGTGATGCCGTGACTGAGGAAAACGGGATTCATTTTTATAGATACATAGATATTAGATTACTATATCTACACGTTATGATATACCTTTACAATTTGCGTATCCCCAAAGGCATAAGTGACAGAAGTAGGTACCGAAGTCCCTTGAGTTGGGTCGCCTGAAGCAATTGATAACTTTTTGCTTATTAGAAAAAGTCGATAGAGTACCGGTTGAGGGTGTAGGATAGTCAATTTATTTATAAGATATTATTAGAAATGGAAAAGGAGACCTTTAATTTTGTTATTTAATCATTGGATGGTGCTAAAATCCTACTTTAAACTAATGCTATATACTCAAAAATGTTGTAAGAATGTATGTACAATGGATATAAAATGTTGGTTACTCTTTCGTGGGAAAACAACTGACCAAAAATAATGCTTGGCAGTGCTCTTGCTTATGTGCTTATGTATAAGAAATCGAACTGATACCAAAAAACGTAATTATCAAATAAATAATTATTGTATCTCCTTGTTACAGATATTACCATACATTGATGGCTTCAACCACGTTTCGAAGATTGCGGCGCTAACTGACGTGGAAATCAGTCTGGTCCGAGCGTGCGTTCAGAACTTGGTCTACTATGGGGTTGTTACTCTGGTGCCCATCTTTCAGTATTGTGCGGTAAGCAATCCATCTTCTTATATATAAAAATGAATCGCAAAATGTGTTGGTAAGCGCATAACTCGAGAACGGCTGAACCGATTTCGATAATTCTTTTTTTATTATATTCCTTGAAGTACGAGGATGGTTTTTATGTAGAGAAAACGTAAATATGTACCACGGGCGAAGCCGGGGCGGACCGCTAGTACTTAATAATATTATAAATGCGAAAGTAACTCTGTCTGTCTGTCTGTTACTCAATCACGCCCAAACTACTGAACCAATTATCATGAAATTTGGTATGGAGATATTTTGATACCCGAGAAAGGACATAGGCTACTTTTTATCCCGGGAAAATGACGCAATCCCGGAAATCCCACGGGAACGGGAACTATGCGGGTTTTTCTTTGCTGCGCGGGCGAAGCCGCGGGCGGAAAGCTAGTAGTTTATATATGATTACCTACGGGTTTAAATTATTATATTGTATTTATGGGCATTTATAAAAGGTATAATACTTACAGGTGTACAGTGCGACGCCCAAGTTGAGGCAGTTGACGCGATGCCCAGGGTTGCAGAAACAATGCGTCGAGTTTTGCGCTAGATCACGTAAGGTTTTCTTAAATTTTATTACCATCCGTCTGTGGATTATGATATCTCGAACTCTATTATCGAAATATCGAACCAAGCGTCTACTTAAAGTAATAAACGTCTCATCTCTAACATTCCGTGGTGCTGTATTTTTTGCCCACCCTTCTCACCAAATCTCGTCCCATCAATCAAACTTGTTTCCCCGACTTAGATAACATGGAATTCCAAATTACAGCTCAGGAATAAGCAAATAAACCTACTTAAAGTGGCCAAACCAAAAATCGTATCAAAATGTCCCCTTACAGCTCGGCAACTGCCCGGCCCGGCAACTGCCTGAGCTGGCTATTATCTAAGTCCACTGAATGTTGTGTTCCAGCGTCGATTCTCAATAATAAACGTCTCATCCATAACCTATAGTTTCTTCTGAATAAACACCCCCTTACAGCTCGCCAATATTCCTAATAATAAGCATGTCCTTTCTTATAATCCAACCTAGTTACCAAATTAACTATCTCCCCATTACAGCTCGTCAGTTGCCCAAAGTGAGTGACTTTTTCCGCACGTACGCGGGCAAGACAACAAAAGAGCTGTCTATTAATGGTGTGTTCCAGCGTCGATTCTCAATAATAAACGTCTCACCTTTCAAGTTTCTTAGAAATCCAACGAATTTTCAATTAATAAACGCCCCCTTACAGCTCGGCAACTGCCCAAAGTGAGTGACCTTTTCCGCATGTACGCGGGCATGACGTACGGCAGCACAGTGCGCGACCTGTGCCGCCGGGTGAGACCGCAAGAACTGGCTATTAATGAGAGGAAACTTGTGCTCTTTGGTGTGCTAGAGGGTCTGATAAGGAGGGTTTATAAGGTGAGTTAAGAGAAAATTAATTCGGATTTGTTCGAGGTTTAAGAGGCTGTAAAATGATGATGATAAACATTTGGCGTGATAAAAGTCGGGACAGGACCAACTTTGGGAATAGAATAAGATGCAAAAAATAATGTCAATGGATAAACAATAGATGAGGGTATTACCTTGTATATGCGGCACGCTGTAGCGCTCCGAGAAATGTGGAGGGGATTACTACGCATGGTTACTGTGCGCCCGTCATACAATTATTATTACTCTGAAATCTAATTTTTACTGCTGCATAGGTTCCGGCTTGCGGTAAAAAAAATTTCGCATACGATAACAGTTTTAAAATTTCTCGTTTTTCTTTCGCAATCTGTTTGAAGTGTCTCATCAGGACAGTATCTAGAAAAATGTCAATTAATAAGTTACTAAAATATATGTATTTTCTCTTTCAGTACCCAGTGACACTCCACAACGACTCAGCCTCCACCCGCAGTGCCCCCAGCGCGTGTGCCCGCTCGTACAACGGGCTCGTGTGTCTCGACGAGCTGTGCTGTCAGAGCGGTGTGTCCGTCTCGCTCATCGAGGAGCAGATGGAGAGGGACAGCGATGTTGTGTTCATTGTGAAATAGTTTGTGGGTAGTGTGTCGCAATTTGGTCGGGTTATAGTGACTCGCTCAAAGAGGAGATGGAATGGGATAGCGATGTTGTGTTCATTGTGAAATGGTGTGCTGGTTGGGTTATAGTGACGAGGGATTAAAATACGTTTGAAATGGTTGGGTTATAGTGACTCGCTCAAAGAGGAGATGGAAAGAAATTGTCCTTTTGAAAAAGTCGCGTTATAGTGACGCGCTCGTGAAGGAGCTTGTGTTAGTGACTAGTGTGCTTGTTGGGTTCCGGTTAGTGACGAAGAATATAAAAACGGACGTTTGAAATGGTCGGGTTATAGTGCCAAGGAATGGTGGATCTTTTGGTGGACTCGCTATTCATACAACAAACGGCTTTATTGTGAATTTGTCGGATTATAGTGGCTGGTCCTTCGAGGAACAGATAGAATAATATGTAGTGCTTTTTAAATGGTCGGATTTTAATGACTCGCTCAACGAGCAGTATATGAATAGTCAGTGCGTTGTGTTCATTGTTAAATAGTGCTTCTTATATTGGTCAGTTTATTAGGAATAAAATTATTAAAATAAGACTTAGGAATTAAATTGTTAGCGGTAATTTAGAATGAGTAGAATAGTAAAAGATTTTAATAGTGTGGTGTGTAGCTTTCTTGGAAAATATATAGATATGAATATGAATGTTTCTTTAAAACATAGGACATAATATAGTGACAAAAATATAGACTTTGGTTGTAAAAGAAGACTATGGAACTTGTGACGTAATTCAATTTGAATTTATTAAATACGACCGTAAAGAATAGTTATTTAATTAGTTAATACATATTAGGACTCTATTGGCCTTTTTTGAATATTTAAATACAAAACTTTTTGACTTGTGACTTAGATATCCATTTTATATTTACTTAAGAATTTGTACTAGACGCATAAAAGGGGAAATCAGTTACATAAGATTATATAAAATAAAACTTAAAATAATATTTGAAAGTTTATTTAAAAATGTAAAATGTGCATATTATGTATTGTGTAATGTTATATGTATAAGAAAATAATGGCAAAGGAACACAACTAAACTAATTTAAACTCGAATAACTTTAGGCTTGACACATGCAATACTGTGTTTCTGCACCATTATTATATTGTCTATGCTCAATATTAGTCGTAAAATATTTTTATAATTATCAATATAATGAAGGTGCTATTTCTTAAATAAAATAAATAATTTTTTTCACATAGGTAATAATTTTACAATTCGAAGTGACCCAGGCTCCTTAGATAGTAAGACTGTTTTTCAGGAGCCTGGAAATGTTTTAAATTTTTTACATTTTTACCGAAGACTTAGTCCCACCGAGTCACCTTTAGGGGCATTCTTTGTTACATGGGATTTCTAAACTCTTTTTTTTTGTGTAATTATTGTATATTTTAGCGCTTCTTTTATATATTTAGTACGTACTTTTTGATAGAAATTAAATATTCATAGTTATATAAGTATGTAAAAATTGTTGTGACTTGTGAAATATTAGGAATAAGTTTTTATTACTGTACCTGATTATTTCAATAGGTACATTAAAAGTCCCATTTAACTAAAATAATATTATGTAATTTAAAGTTTTGTTATCACTTTGACACCATTTTCCAGAATAATAAAAAATAAAAATAATTTAATTCGCCAAACTGACTTTTTCATATTATAATTTTTTTCTATAATTATTTTTCTATAACATTAATAAATAAAAAATACATTTTTATAGATTTAAGTCATCATTGTAAATACATATACCAAAAGTGAAACTAAATAACATGATATTATTATTTACTTTTCTGTCTGTCTAGTCTATATTTTAAATGGCGCCTAGTCAGAACGAATCAATGCAAAACAATGTTTTTATTTATATTAGAACTAGAAACTTAAAAGGATTTTGAGGCACATTTTTTTAATAACCGCATTTATTTAATAAGAAATATATTTTTCAGTGTTTGTTTAATACAAAATATAACTCGTTTCTCCAAAATTAGTAAAAAACAATAAGTGTCTATAAATTTTGTTATTATTATTAGATGTTTAGTTGTTATTTGTATGTTAGGAACTTCAGGTATGTTCTAGAATTCTCAATATATTAATCATTGTCTTGTAATCTATTTATATGTAATTTACTTCATTCAATATTTAATAACATATTTTGTTCATATAACTACCTAACCTATATAGAAAGACCTTTGATGTTAAAAATGTTGAAATTATTTTTTTCAAATACTTTAATAATTTACGAAAACAAAATGTAACATAAGAAAAGCCATATTTATTTACTAAAGCTCATTTTTCAATAATTATATGTTAAACCTTTACTTTTCATGAGATCGCTTTATTTGCTTATTATGTAATTTGTACTGAAAAAAATAAGAAAAATGACTACATTTTAGATTTAAGTGAATTTAGTATAAGTGTATGTATTTGTAATCTGTTGTTTATATTTTAAGAGATTATTGCTTTAACTTATTCGTCCTAGATTATTGATTTGGAAATATATTGACGTGTAAAGTATATTTACAATGTTTATTCTTTTTTGTAACTCAAATAAATGTTTTTATTCACTTCTTTTGTTTAATTTTACCTTAATAAATGATGCCCCTTGAACCTACTTTTAGTTATAAAGATAGAATCTGTAATATTGAGTAGAAATCCATAGAACGACTGCACCAAGAAATACTATGATCAATGATTATTTATTAGTAAAAAGTAAGGTTATTAGCGCTCCAGGAGCGAGCATCGGAATGTGTATCAGTTGTCTCTATTGAAACCATTCAAACACATTCACAAAATCATGCTATCTTGCTTGGACGTCTAATTGTGGGTGCCGCTTCTAAATATTGAATGTTGTATTGGTAACCTATCTTCAAAGCTTGCGTTCAAAGTGACATTCAACGAGCAAGCGTGTAAACATGTTGTTTGTGCATGCGCCCGTGTAAACATGTTGTTTGTGCATGCGCCCGTATTTGTTCGTTTGTACCGTAAGCGCATGGGCTACTTGCCAGGCTGCTTGCTATGCGTCTGAACGTACCATTAGTTATAATATATATCATTGACTACCGTCACCGTGCGTAATGACAAAGTTTCGACAAAGATAAGGGGGCCGAGACAAATGGCAAAACGCTTGACATCTATTAATTCCACTTCTATACAATTAATGCTATGTCGATATCCACGCTGCTTTTTAACAAGTTTCAAGACTGGGTTCACAGGTAGTAACACTAGGTTTCGATTCCCATGCGAATGTCAAAATTTGCGAAAATTTGCTTTTTAAACGGATGTATCTTTTGATTGCGTTACCTTACAAGTTAGATTTTCACAGCTCAAGGGACCACGCGTTCCTTAGAAAGACCGACAAACGGACGGACAACAAAGTGATCCTATAGGGGTTCCGTTTTTTCCTTTTGAGGTTCGGAGCCCAGAAAGCGTGTCTGTGATCAAGTTGTAAAAATATTAATTACTAAAAATAGTTTGGTAAAAATAAGACACCAATTGAAAGACAGTACTGATTTAATATTCTTATATAACATTATATAAGTTACAAAATACATAAACAGTTGTAGGTAACAAAACACTTGACTAGCGTTTTAAGACGAAACAAGTCTGCCAACACACCCACTGCATGCTACAGGCCTTCACTTACCAGTCCAATTATATAAATATTAAGCAAAACAGTCACAAGTAATTTAAAAACGTATTTATTGTCGAACAAAGCATATTTGATCTTTGCAGTTTTTACAAAAAATGTATAATTTGTATATGAACAAAATTGATTAAAGGCAAAATAGTTATTTGTATACGCAAGCTTATTTGATTCAGAAAAATCAATACAACTAATCCGTGTAAATTCTGTTTTACAACATCTGTAGTATGCAATAGAAATATCCATAGACAATATCTGTAAATCAGAGGTGAAAGACGAAAAAAAACTGTTCACATATTTATAAAAAACTCAATTCGCGCCAACTCAAAAAACAAAGATGGCGCGTGGTCATTCCATTTTTTCATTCAACCTCTGACATGCAGAAACCAAATTTCGCTTCGACACCTTAATACAATCAAACCTTATACATAAAAGCGTTGTCTTACACAAAACAGCAAGCGTCTAGAGCATTTATATAAAAATAGAACCATTTTCAATATATATCGGCTGCGTATAAATAATAATCACAAGAATAGCTTGTATAGTGTTTGGCACGGTCGGAAACATAATGCTACTAACTCGAGCGGCACAATGGCGAAATAATAAATAAAAAATAATAATAACAAGATATTTAAGCGCGATTTAATTTATTGGTACTGAAAAACAATCCCGTCATTAATCATCAAAAACATATAAAGATTAATTTATAACGATTTAGTTTTTGGCTTAATTTTAAACTGTTGATTTAGCTTTTTTTGAAAAAAAAAAATTAAGATATTTATTATTTTGTTTACTTAATACTATGACAAGGCGCCAATTTCAAATTTATTGAACTACATATATCGTATATACCGTAAGGAGAATTAGAATAAACAGTGTATTGCAAATGTCATTCAAATATACACGCTATAACGTTAGGAATAAATGCTACCATCTAACGATATACATATAAAAAATGTATAAAATAAATAAATTAAAAACTAAACAAACTACGCCAAGTTGTGACACTCTAGTTAGATTTGATCGTTACTAAAACACTATTTCAAAAAAATGTGTGCGTGTACTAGTGTACACACGTAAGAAGTGAAACTTCTTTATCACCTTATTTTTCAAAAAATAATTTACTATATATGCAACTTTACAGAAATACGTCGAATCAAGCGTGGTAGGGATAAGAAAAAAAGATGGCGCGTAACGGAAAAATGTCACGGGTAACGAAAAAATGTTACACTAAATTTTTTTCCAACCCCGATAAAGAAGTTTCAATTCAAAAATGTTGAAAGTCAATATTATTATACACATAGATTTAAAGTAACAGTGCTCAACCACGCAATATATCGAAATTTAAGCAAGCTATATATTTTACAGTTAAACTACATTATTAAATCCTTACTGCGCTAATAAACCACAGATTACAAATTAGTTTCATATATTTTTTATCTGTTATAAATACTCTATTTAAATTTAGACTAGGGCGTTTTAACATACAGCCAAAAGCATAGAGTAAACAGGAACGTATTTTAGTGTAAAATAGATAAAAAAGAAAAAAATATAGTGGTTTATTACAGCAGTTCTAATATTGCTGCGGTTGAGCGAGGTTGAACGAAATACTTTTTTTCATTAGATCTGATTCTTATTCTATTAGATTAGTTGTTTTCGTGAAATTATAATACATGTCCTTGTATACCATTGTAATACAACTACATTTCATCAACACTGAATGATTGATTTTTATTTTTAAGCTATTGCATAGCTTCTATCGCGGGCCTTGAGCGCGGGGACCGAATCCAGAAAGTGCGTAACGAAAAACCTCACGCTCCCCACTCCGACGGGCACGGAGGTGTGGCTTGAAGGCATAGCATGCAATAGCTTTACTTCGGCAGTCCCCGAGTGCCACACGTCTTTTTTTTAATAAAATGCAGATTATAAAAGTAATATGTTTTGGCGCGTATTTATTTCTGCAAAGACATTCATGAATTTTTAATGAATTTTTATTCGCTTTTTTATATTAATAAGTACATAAATAGTTAGTTAGTAGTAAAGTTATATCACAATGGTATTACAGGCGAGTGTCCGGAATACCGCCTTAAAATAAAATATATATTGCTTACGTTGATAAAAGGCACAAACTATTTGGTGAAGTTGTTTCGTATGAAAATTAAATCCCATCTTCATAATAACATTGTCTTATTTATTTCATGTACATATGTATTTATAACCTACATATACAAACATATTCTTGCTCCATTCTACAGTTAAAAGTCCATTTAGTAAATAGGGCCAGTAACTAAATATATAAAAAAAGTTATTCGTTTTATGTACACGTGAGATAAATAAGACAATGTATATTATTTACATGACAGTAATAAATTTTTCAATTCGCTTACATCTAAAACTACATTTAATGAACAGTTGAGTTTTTATATTAGTCTAATGAGAAATATCTGTCAAAATGAGTCAATTGTCTTTTAATATGTAATCTGTATTTAGCGAAACCTTTTTCATATACTTACATATTGTAAATAAAAGATTCTCGAAGCAGTTATAATATTATTTTGACATTGTGATTCGGTAATTCATTTTTACTGCAATTCTCAAATAATTTGGAAAATCCAAAAGTGCACGCCTCATAATTTTTTTTTTAATAAATATTTTTTAATTATTATTTTTGTTTATTTAAT
>CAJQZN010016211.1:0-11184 GCA_907164685.1 Colias eurytheme | reverse complement strand
GATATTCATGATTGATGCTTTAGCTTTTCCCTCTTTAGATTTAATAATAACACATAAAAAAATGAAATATTTTTTACTTTTTCATAAAAAATGTGTTGAGCATTTTATTTAATTCTCTTTATCTAGTTAACAATTGGTAACTCAAACTCAAAACATATAAAAAGTTTGAGACGATGTAATAAAAGTTTCACTTTAAAAATTTATAGGTATACGTGCACCTACACCACACGAGAAAGCGCTTATAGATGCGGCCACAGAATGCGTAGCGGCTTGCAACTTGCCCGGTCTGCTCGTTTCGGAAACTAAATTTCTACCAGTTGAAAGTCTTCAGGTAAGTCGTGTTAAACAAGTAAATTCACAAATTAAAAGAATGTCCAAAATGTCCAAATGGGCTTAAAAATTCAAATTAACAACTATATGTCGTAGCTGAAATGTGTTAAACTTTGCCGAATAAACGTATAGATAGAGTTTTGGTTTGGACAATTTTTGAAGCTTATTCAAATTCAATTCAAATTCAAAATTTATTTATTGTGTCACAGGTATTATGGGTTATTAGTTATTACATTAGGTGATCCGCTGTGATCTGCCATGTGGCGTACAATTTTTAAAAATTGTACGCCACATGGCAGATATATTAATAAATAATAATATTTGAATCCAGTTGCTTATTGTATGTATGTTTTTTGTTAATGCCAGATTAAAAGATAAAAAAAGGCTTTTTAAAAGGATTGATTATTTCAATTCAAATGGTTTTCTATATTCGAATAACTATTAATCAAATTGTAACATTTCCTACAGGAACTTATTCAAGCCATGTTAGCGGTAGGCACTCCGCCGGATTCCGACAGTCTGCAGCTCAATCCACAGTTAGAAGACATAACCATATTCTTCTTTGAACTTCTAGGACAAACGTTAATTCAAAATCGGTAAGCAAAGCTATTTCTTATAATATTCATGTAAAGTTTTAGTCTTTCAAGTTAGATTTAAACTTGATCAATTTTTTGAGGCTGATTAAATAGTATTTCCACTACTGTTATGCTTTTTCTTTACGAAATCTTTTAATGTCACTTTTTTTTAATTATATATTTTGGTCCTGCAAGTTTGATATAAACTTAAACCATATTTTTATATAACGCAATCTATCAAATTTGTTTCTAAATGTTTTCTTTCATTTTTCACATAACACATTTCACAGTATATTAATTGTGATCTAAGATTTTGATTGTAGCTCACATTTTCTGTACACTATTTTACTGATTTATTACACTATTCGACAAAACGATAACACACAATAGAGTGCCATTATTTCCATAATTATCACACCGGTTTTTGATCCTTCGAGTCGGATTTTACTATTACTTATTTAAACATTATTGGTCCTTCGAGTCGGATTTAACTATTATTCTTTCTAAGGACCGCCTTCTAACCGTATATGCCTTTATTTATTATATTTTTTTTTACTCAGGGATCGCCTCCTAACCGTATGGGAGGATTGTGGGCCGCAGATAGAGCGCATAGTTCTATGGGCAGCAAGTCGCGGTAATTACGCACTAACTCGAGTGTTAACAGCCTTATTGAGGACTTCGGCTCGTCTTATGAGATGTGAATTATGTGCTCCGACGGTATTATTGCACCTGCAACTGCTGTTCCGCCTGCCGTATAAGCTGTTCTACCAGCAGGCTGATGTGGTAAGTGTACATTTTTGGGGTTCCGTAGAGAGAATGAGGGTGAAAAACTAGGTATAAATGCAATCTTGTTATTGAGACTCTGCAGTCTGTTTGACAGTCTGTTACCGGACTGTATGATCATTAAATGTGAGCTTTTTTATCAACTTTTGTAATATAAATTTATAAAGCATTTGAATATCAAATATCAAATTAAACTTTTGTAATATTCTTAGAAAAATTACTTATTTATATTAAAGCTTAAACAACAATAATTAAAATTGAAGTTAAGCAACGGTTGGCAAGGTCATACACTGGATGGGTTAACTTGATTTTGTACATTTTTTGAGCCTATTTGTCTTAATTTATTATCACGATTCCGACTCGCGCTTGACCGATTTTTTTTGCAGATATCGTGTGGTATCTACGAAATAGTGAAGACGTCAGCGCAGAATATTCATAGTGGTGCAGAGTGGGGGGCGTTATTGGCGTTACTTGCGGCTGCTGGTGCAGGTGCATGGCCGAGGGATGCTGCTCCGCCAGGTAAATATGGAATATCTTATTGAAGTGAAAACTTCTTTAGCGGCGTTGGGTATAAAATCTTAAACTCGCGTCAGGACACGTGGCCTGATCGAAAAAGCGTAAGACGGCTTTTTTTAGCCCTTATATTCCATGCGTAAGACGGATACCATTCCAAAATATCAAACATGCTGAACGTTAATAATCAAGTTTTCACTTCTGCCGGCACTCCCGGAGTGCAACCCGTCTTTTTTTTTCGAATATGTGCTTATAATGTATGCCGCGCATTCAAACTATAATAAACAAACATGAAACATCTTTATACCATTTTTATCGTAAGAAAAAATATAATAAACAACTAAAACTTCTTCAAAAATAAATGCATCTAAATAATATATGTGGCACATTAGTATATTGCCATACTACAATCAGGTTCTTCAAAAGGTACCTTACTGTTCTGGTCGGATATACGCAGCACAAAAATGATTGATAAGTAAGAAAAGCGTTCCAAAAAAAAAATAATGAAAGTGTGTTTTGTGATGAGGGTAGTTTGAAAAAAGACCAACCAACCAATATAATACTAACAAAAACAAATGGTTACAATAAAACTCCTGATCATTCATTGGGGACTAATAAAACCATCAAATCTTATAAATTAACTTTATTCTTTCGATGAGTACGCATACATTGTTATAATTGTGACGCAATCCATGTTTGGAAGGCACTAATTCTGGCGTAGCCCGCTGGGGACCCGGACTCACAGCCTCTGTTTGACTGGAATGACACTATCCCGATCTGAAACAATAAACCTTTGATGAGGCTTTTTTAAGTATTTTTTTGCAATATATACATTCGTCTAGGAACTGATTACAATTTTCAGAGTTTGGGTAAATTCGTAGAAAACAACTATTTAGAAATTGAAGATTTAACGGATTTAAAACATTTACTCGCGTAAAATCAAACGCAAGTAAACAATTATGTATATGATTTTTTGGACACCTATTCTAATCTGTAAATCTACATTCTGCGAATAAAGAAATTTGAATTTGAATTTGAATAAAAAATTCAGAAATACGATAACAATGTATTTGTATCTTCATCTTATTATTTTCGCTTTCGAAAATAAATAAACCACCATTTTCATTTATTTTACTCACCAATTGTGGGCCATCAATAGTGTGTATAGACAAAGGTCCTCCACTATCCCCTCCGCATATATTACTAAATGTGCCGCTAGTGCAAAGTGTCGAGTCAATCACGACACTATCACCATACACTTGTTGGCAAGCTGTGTTCGTGATAACTTGGACATCTGCTTTGCGTAGTACTTGAGATAGGGTTAAGGGAGAGTCTGAAATTGTAAAAAAAAAAAACAATTAACACTACGATTTAGTTCTAGAGTCGATTGGAACAATTTGAAATGTCAATAGCAATTCTCTTGATTTTCAATCGATTTCAAAATTGCTCCATTTTGTAATCGGCAATTGGAAAATGTGTTTTTGGAAAGGATCTCTTCAAAATTCCATATAATATATTGTTATATCTTGAAAATCTCTTGACGATTTTGATTGCATAGTATTTTCTAAGTAAGAATTAGGTGGCGTAAGTTTTGTTATAAAATAATTATTAACTACTCACTATCATCTGTGCTTCCAAAGCCAGCAACTCTGGCCATGGATCCAGCGTAACTAAAGCTGTTAAATGGGAGATTGATTGGACTGATTACATCTGAAATTTTAATATACAATTAAATGTTATTGCTCATCGAAACTAACTATTAGAGGAAAAACGTTAAATATTTTAATCATAACGTCTTTAGCTTTAATCACACATTTTACATAAAGTTGTCTTGCCTAAAATCCTTATCTTATTCCGTGTTCTGTAACTACAATCTCTGTGCAAGAAATCGCAAACGTGATTCATCTAATTTTGGTTGAAATACTTTCTTGAATGAATCTTTAATATAGAATATACCGTTTCATTGAACTTACCGCTAAATTCCACCTCATCTATCGTAATGACAGCGACATCATTATTACGATTGACAGGGTTATAATCTGGATGTGTAATCACGTTATCCGTATCAACTCGTATTCCACCAGAAAATAGTCGAACAGAACCTAGAACTACAGTGAATAGTTCCGCTTGAAAACCAGTTGTTGTCCAACAGTGTGCAGCTGTCACTAGCTTTGTGTTGCTTAAGAGAGCAGAACCACAGACTGATAATGCTCCGCCTGGAAAATGTACAATCAGACCACCCTAAAATAATAGGACGGAATAAATTAATAATAATCATCTTTAATGGCATAATATAACGCACAAATAAAAATTACGAATCTTTCCGCACCTGAACTAGTCTAACACTGTATCTCAGGGGCTTCTCCCAATATTGATCTTAATATTATTTCCCTAAACTAAATTCAAATAGACAGATATTTTCCAACATAGGTGTATTTAAACCACTTACCATATGTGGAAACTCTCCAAGTTCCGCTAACGAGCCTTCATAAATCCTGGAATCAGAATATCCATTTTCTTCTGCTTGTTTAATCCGGGCCGCTAATGGTATCCCAACACTTTCATGATAATCATTATTTATTGTTTCCCTGGCAAATACAGTCTCTATAAAAATCAAAAGTACTAAAATCTTCATGTTATTGTGCTATGTTGCTCTTAAATAAATCTATTCATTCAGTATGTTTTGTAACACTGACCCTTATTTGATACTTTATCATATCTAATCCCACTTTGCCAATCTCCTTTTGCGTTATCTTGCATTTAATTAGAATTATCATTTGTTTAAATTTTAATCAGTCCTTAATAAATAAATATAGCCAATACTTCTCTTAATCTTCTCTTTCATAATGGTGATAAAACTATTTTACATACTTCATAATTTCAACGCTTTCATTACGTCTAGTCGCAATTTACCCGTGTTTATTAAAATTAATTCTTAATCAGAATCATTCACAGTTCACCTGATCACACGGTCATTTTGAAAAGGCCATCTACAGGTCTAAAAATATCAATATCTAGTAACTCAGAAAAGTCAACTACAAGGCTTACAACGTTTACTACAGATAGAAGATGTAAATACGGAAAAATAAAAGATTATATTGATAGAAAACAATTTATTCGAAGTTGAGTGCAATATGTCGGTAGTCGGTTTACATGCGTGCTTGAATCCAGCTTGCAAAAGATGTAACTCTTGCAAAACCAGCTGGGAAACCACGTTGGCAACCGCGCGCTGATCCAAACGATGTTATACCAATCTGTAATAGAAGAGAAACATTTAAAGTGTATTATTATCTTATTGATCACAATGTCATATGCATTTTTATCAAACTACTAAGCTGACTGGCTATACTATAGTGCAATTTTTAACAATTAATAACTGAAATAAAGATTTTGCAGCATTAGCACTTGAGGAAGCTTGAACTTTAGCAACGCAATATAATGTATTTTGAGACTCCACAAATTTAATCAGGGAAGTGAATCAGAGCATCTTTCTTGTAGTCGAAATACAATTAAAGAAGAGAAAAGTTACCGCAGTAAAAATTGAAATTCGAATCATCAAATCGACCATATTAATTAGCAGTTAAGTCATTCTTACCAATTGCCGTGTGCCACCGTTGTTAACAACCAATGGGCCACCGGAATCACCACCGCACGTGCTGGTACCACTCGCGCCGCTCACACACAGTGTAGAGGATATGATGATGCTACCGAACGATTGTGCGCACACTTGGTTGGTGATCACTTGGAGATTCACTTGGTTTTGCGTCTGGCTCACACCGCCCCCTATAATGTTCGGTTAAAATGTGATATTTATTTATTTATAATAGGGTACCTTACAGCTAGTAATACAATTTTTGAAATGAATAGATACGCCAATTATGATGAATAAATTGAAAGTAAAATAATCGAAAAAGAATAAGTTTTCTGAAGATGTAATTTTATGTTTCGCTTCTTATACACCAATGTTAGATGTTGAATAGTACGTCTAATCTGTTTGTTATTGAAAAAGAAAGAAATAGTTGACAGAACTTACAATCACTAGTTTTCCCAAAGCCAGCAGCTGTCGCCCAAGCTCCAACGAAGTCGTTGTTTCCGGTAGCTAAAGCTATCGGACTGATTACGTCTGAAATAAAAGATTGACTTTAAAGAACAAGCAATTAAGGGGTGTTAAAGATAGCCTAGTTATTCGAATTGAGAAGTTATACACCAAACAAACGACTTGTGCACTACTGTTTGGACGCAATTTAATGTATTAAAGCTCAAATATTTATCAGTTAAATTTTGCAGTTTAACGTTCACAACGGAGTGAAAAAGTTAAAGTAGCTAATCGAAAAAACAGAACATTCCTTGGTCATTTCAACTTACTGGTATATTGGATCGGGTTGATAGCCACAACCGCGACATCGTTGCTCAACGTTTGCGTGTTGTACGAAGCGTGTGTCTGCACATTATTAGTGTTGATTCTCAAACCGCCGGAGAACAACCTAACAGAGCCCAACACTACTGTGAAGTATGAAGCTTGACTCCGGCCATCTGTCCAGCAGTGGGCCGCTGTGACCAGACGAGAGTTGCTTATGAGAGAGGAGCCGCAGACTGATTGCTGGTTGCTCGTGAGTGTTATGACTAGACCACCCTGGATCATGAAATAGGGCATTTATAAATTATTTGACGCGTTGAACGCAAATAATGCAGAATCAGACATATGGATGAGGACTGCCAATGGTTTAAAATTACGCATGCTATAACTAGTGACTTTGTTAGATTCGTTTGTAAAAAAAAGACATGAATTGAAAACGAAAAAGGCAGTGTTACATAATTTACACTAAAGTATCGATAGCGTTTTAATTTTATCGATGAATGCAGATCAACATTTAAAACTTAGGTGGCCAATTGAAACTTAAATAAAAAAAAAATATTTACCAAGTGTGGATGAGCACCAAGCGCTGCAGGCGTACCTCCCACTATTCTGGAGCCGTCGAAGTCTTGTCCAAGTTCCGCTTGTCTTATAAGACTAGCTTTAGGAATGCCAATGGCCTCATGATAGTTGATACCTATCGGTTCTTCAGGCCTCGCATAGCACACGGCAAAGCTGACGGCTACCAGTAGTAACTTCATGGTGTTGTAGTTATTGATGTAATTAACGTTTAATTTACTATTTTATATATTCAAATATCTTATCTGAAACTATGATTGACCTCTAATTTTTGTCTATTGATTAGTAATTGGGTCAATTCCTTAAACTGCGGCATGCATTAGGTTTATCTATCAGACATGATAGGCTTAGGATATGTCTGATCTGTTATGGTTAACAACATTTGGAAAATATGATTTATTCTGTGCAGCATTTACAGATGATAGATCCTTTTTAAGGATATGTTGTCAAATGATATCACGGAGGGATGTATTTTTCAAACTGGAAACTTCCTGTGGTATTTGAACCTTCTCAAATTATGCACGTATTAATTTAGGCTGAAAGCTTTAATCAGATCTTTTATTGCTTCTTCCAGAAAAAGTCACATTTCTTATGAACTACATATACTTATATGTAATTTGAATTTGAATTATGTTATATTTGAATTACTGAAGATGGCAACCCTATTCCAAAAGTCACGGTCAATTATAATCCATTGGCAATGAATTATAGACTCAATGATGACATGAATGTCGTAATCATAGAACTTTATCTACGATAATAATTAATTAGTAACTTATCTTTTCGTCACATCGCTTCATTTTATGTTTTGTCTGGTTGGTTTTATATTTCTATGAATCGAAAAAATTGCAATAATGTATATTTAGGGGTATTGTTTTTAAATAATAAATACAATGTAAAAGTTGGGAGAAATAATATATGTACACAGGAATATTCATTATTGGTTGTTGTTTCAGCATCTGCGAGTCGGTCAGAAGGTTCGGAGGAGGAAAATGACAGAAGACCAACGAGCGTTTCATCGGAGAGCGAACTGTCGCATTCGCCGCAAACGCAGGGATGGATATTGGTAATTATCCTATTAATTCAGTCACGAATTGAATAACACGCTATGAAAAATGCTCTATTGAATTGTAATGTACTGGTAAAATCTTTGATGTCTTTTAACTTTTGCAGAACTTCCACAGCGACAAGTGGTGTTCTTAGGAATTAAATATAATTGTCATTCTTAAATTTAAGTTTAAAACGAATTAAAGGATTGAAAACGCGATTTATTCATTGCATAATGTGTGTGTTGCATACATATGTGTGTATTGTACATTCTGTGCTATGAAATGAAAAGCCAAAGAATATCTTATTCCCCTTCACAGGTGAAAAACGAGTCGGGCAAAACGACAGAAGCTGTTGAAGTAGAGTTAGAACAAGTCACTTTGCGTGCCCACCGCAGTTCGGCTCTCAGCCGCTGCGTGGAAGCGTTAGCGTTAGTTATACGTGACGTAGCGCACGTGACGCCGCACAACTGCCGCGCCGCAGTGCGTGCGGTGCGGTTGTTGGCTAGAGCCACCTTACACTCTGGTAAGTGACAATACCTGACATTTGACTGCGTGATAAATGAGCTCTGTCACGTTAGAGCCACGTTGCGTTCTGGTAAAAGATATATGATAAAGTAACGCAACTTGGATTATTATTAGTGTTGTACTCGTAGAGAGGCTGAAAACTAAAGATCCGGCTCGAAGGACCAATTTTGATCTTTCTAGTCCGACCGAAAGTTTGATATTTGATGTTAAGATGGTCAGTTTTATTACAGTTGAAAAGCAAATTAAATAAATTTCAATTTTTATACAATTTCCAGGTAAAACAAGTAAATTACGCGACAATCGCAAGTCTAAAGGACGCGGACGCTCCGATTCGAGCGATGAAGAAGATTCACTGGACAGTTACCACATGGTCAGCATACAGGTAAGACATTAAAATTATTTCTGTGTTCAAAATGTATCAAATTTCAAATAATATCGAAGGTGAAGAATAATTGCAAATTAAGGCTTGCCAATAAAAAAAATATTTGATAAAATCGTGAATAAAAAAAATAAGTACCTAATGGTTATGTAGGTACATAACCATTCTTTTTGCTAATTTACTTAAAACAAATCACACAAATTACAAAAAGATTGCTTATAAATGTTTTAAATATGTGTTTTTCAGCTATTAGACCTTATGCACACGTTGCACAGTCGAACTGCGCAAATATTCAAGTGGTGGAGAGACGAGGCCGATCAGGAACAAAGTGAGTTAATTCTTGATATCTATACTAATATTATAAAGCTGAAGAGTTTGTTTGTTTGAACGCGCTAATCTCAGGAACAACTGGTCCGATTTGAAAAATTCTTTCGGTGTTAGATAGCCCATTTATCGAGGAAGGCTATAGGGTATATATCGTTACGCCAAGACCAACAGGAGTGGAGCCACGCGGGTGAAATCGCGAAGCGCAGCTAGTTACTAATAAAACGAAAAGCTTACAAAATATTCTTTAAAATTATGAATTTCAAATTTTGATGTGTCTAAATATGCCAATTATTATTTTGTTGTATTTTAGAAGATGCAGAAGAATACGACCTATGGGAGGTGGCGTGGAAACCTCTCTTGCAAGGGATTGCCGAGTTCTGTACGGACAGAAGGAAACAGGTAACAGTTGTGCTTAGTTAGTCTCAATGTGGAAAGACAATCAAGTGTAACACAATGGGTAGGAAATATGGGGAGAAAGATTTTTTTTTTCTTTACTTTTAGAAATACATTCTGGGCTTTACTTTACAAAAGTGCCATTCTTGACAATTTGTAAAGTAAAGATATTTTTTTAAATTATGCTTTGAAATGGATTTTTGATTTTTTTTTTACCTACAATTTTTTCATTGAATTTTTTTAGTTTTGTTGGAAATCGAGACAACCCGGGGAGGGCTTCTACTTAGGTTTAGAGACATTTATTTCAGAGAATTTTACAATTCACTTATTCTACGTTTTGTAATATTATGTAATATTATAAGCTTACGTACGTACACCTTGACAAAAAAAAATATTGCGGGTGAGTGTTAAAATTTAGTTGAGTTTTAACGGATGTTCCTATATAAATCCTTTTGTATATCGAACAGTATTTGGAAGTCATTTTACAAATCCTGAAACTATTTTTTCTGACTTTCTCAATATGCGGTTTCCAGGTCATATGACTATCCTAAGACATTTTTCTTCATTAATTTGTTTAATTTTTTGATTATTTATAAAAAGTGGGGCGGGAACTTTTTTAGATTTAGGTGAGAATATTATGTAATTAGTTTTTCAACGGTAATTGTCAGTAGGTTATTTTGTAGCCAAGTGTAAAGGAGGGTCATGTCATGCTTCGGATATCAAAGAGTGTATTGACTGTCCATAATGGAATAAGCTGGTGTCATCAGCATATATACTTAAGTTACTTTTGAAGGGAAACTCATATACGTTGTTTATGTATACTAAGAACAAGAGTGGGCCTAGAATAGAGCCTTGTGATACTCCATAACATATCGGCATAGGATCACTTTGAAATGATTCAATTTTAACAATTTGACAACGGTTTGCGAGGTAGGATTTAATTTATTCATGAGCTGTTCCCTTGATACCAATGCAATGAAGTTTTGTTAGGAAAAAGTCATGGCTGACGGTATCAAACGCTTTTTTTAAGTCTACTAAAATGCCGACCGCAATATTTTTGTTGTTTAAATACTATAATTTTGTTACACGATCGGACGTGACTACTTGCCGACCTCAGTTTTGTTACATTCTCTTTTTTTGCAGTACAGCTTCTTTTTTTTTGTAAAATCAAAAAATTCCTTGTGAAGTAGCGGCGTTTCTTTTATTTAATTTGTTTGTTATTCTCTTATCGTGTAGGTGTCGAACAGCGCGATCGCGTATCTACAGCGAGCGCTGTTGGCTCCGGCGCTGACGTCACTGCGCGGAGCCGGGTGGGAGGCCTGCTTCAGCTGCGTGCTGCTGCCGCTGCTGGCGCACCCGCCGCGCCGCCACTCACAC
>CAJQZN010016210.1:0-23953 GCA_907164685.1 Colias eurytheme | reverse complement strand
AAGCAAGGCTTCATCTTCGGAAGATGAACTTTCGAGAGACATGTTTCTCGTGCGGAGAGTCACGAAATAGAACGCAAATGTCTTGAACGGCTCCTGTCTGCGCTAGAACGCAGAACGCAGAACTGACGAACGCAGAACGCAGAACGCGGAACGCAGAACGCTGTATGTCTGCGCGTAGCCTAAATTAGATTTTTTCAATGCCAAAATGAATACATATGACTAATACAAGATATGTCACATCTACACATAGATGTCGTTCCTAAATTTATCTTATACTAGCGGTCCGCCCCGGCTTCGCCCGTGGTACATATTTCGCAATAAAAAGTAGCCTATGTCCTTTCTCGGGTATCAAAATATCTCCATACCAAATTTCATACAAATTGGTTCAGTAGTTTAGGAGTGATTAAGTAACAGACAGACAGACAGAGTTACTTTCGCATTTATAATATTCACTTTGTAACTAATACTAATTAAATTTTAATTTTGTCTATCAAATTTTATGTTTAAAAAATGTCACTAATATAAAATTCAGTTTAGCATTTTTAAAGACTGTCTTCTTTTACGAAAGAAAAACCTTTGAATGTAGAATTCATAAAGGATTTGAGTGACAATTAGTCTAGTGTCTCCCTTTATTTCGTCCTTTTCAGGAAATTTCTAGACCATATTTAAAAAACTTTGTATTTAAATTAATATACCTAACAAAAATGTTGTGTGGTTTTATGAAACCACGGTAAAAGTGAAACTGTTCGAACGGTTCCGAACACTGCTTTGTGTAGCGCATGTCGCGTGACGGTCGGCTGCCGAGTAGGTATACCTACTCGACAGCCGCGATACACGCGACATGCGCTACACAGACCAAAAAGTTTGAGACGATGAAAGTCAGGTACAATATCAAAAATTGAATGTTTTTTTTCCAGGACAAGATTAAATCAAATCTTCATCAAGAAAGATCAACGTGAAATCCTAGTTCATTTTTAACGAACTAATTTCTTTTTAGCTGATTGTTAGTCTCCTTTGTTCTTTATACAAAGGTATTCTTGAAAAGGCCTTTCTATTAATTAATACGTTTGTGCTTATTATCTTTATAAAGTATAAACATTTATCTAGAAGCTTGTTAATCCTTACTAATATTATAAATGCGAAAGTAACTCTGTCTGTCTGTCTGTTACTCAATCACGCCTAAACTACTAAACCAATTTGCATGAAATTTGGTATGGAGATATTTTGATACCCGAGAAAGGACATAGGCTACCTTTTATTGCGAAATATGTACCACGGGCGAAGCCGGGGCGGACCACTAGTATTTTTATAAATAAGAATAAAAATACATAAGACAAGACAACAAGAATAAGCCGAGGCTAACTTAAATTGTAGAGAACTTTACCATTTCTATAATAAACATGATTTTAATTTCTAAACTGACACCGCTACCAAAATTTTAAATACATTTTAGATTGTGTAAACACTAATCAAAATAAAAAATAAAAGCAGTAACAAGAACCACTACCATTACGGCGAACGACAGGCCATTACAGGAACCGTGTCAGCCAACAGCACGTTCATAAAAATGCAAAAATTAAACGGAGATAGCGAAACTTATCCAACAAGTTTACCTAAAGCACTCCGACATAAAATTAAAAAGCTCTTTCATCGTTAACTCACCATTGTTCGAGGCACAAAGCGTAGATAAACGTAGGAAAAACTCGTTTGACGTAGAAACATTAATAAGGGTGATTTTTCACCCTTTATATGCGAGGAAAATTGTCGAGAATATCTAGCTGTGCTGTGTAAACCGTGCGGGGGTTTCCACCAAAAATGTACGCTGCTGAAATGCGTTGATATTTCTTCTATGAATCAGAATTCTAAAACTAATAATCATACCTTACACACATCTCTCGCTTGTTTTGTATTCGCAAAAAACCTAGTACCGATGAGCCGTTTCCACCAGAGCTAAGCTGAGCGAGGCGAAGTAAATGAAGCGATATGATTGGTTCTTTATAAACACACTAGCTTTCCGCCCGCGACTTCGCCCACGTTTTCAAAGAAAAACCCGCATAGTTCCCGTTCCCGTGGGATTTCCGGGATAAAACCTATCCTATGTGTTATTCTGATGTATAAGCTATATTGTGGTAAAGTTTCATTCAAATCCATTCAGTAGTTTTTACGTGAAAGAGTAACAAACATCCATACAAACTTTCGCCTTTATAATAGTAATAGGATTAGGATTAGGATTCCTCGCTACAAAATCTCGCTCATCTTTGGTGGAGAAGCACCCTAAAGCTACCGGATTTGTTGGCGTGTCGCGCTGTGCTCAAATAGATTTTCGATTGAGGAAAATTATAAAGTTATCTTAATCAAATTTGGCTTGCGGGAATTTTTAATTAAGATCCATGGAGTCTTTTTTTAAATCGATTTAAACGTAGATTATGCTTCAGCGTTCTTTTAATTATTATGTTTCACGAACAGATATAGGATTAGACATAGATTAATTATTTTCATATCGAATAGGATACAAAAATAAAAGTGTTTTCGATTGAACAGAATTGTAATATTTGGAATAAATAATATTTGGAAGATAGCATTTTACAGATTTGATTACATCCATGATAATGATACAATCATATCTGAAAATTTTATAATTAAACACAAATATAAATGTTAATTGCCCAACTTAATTGTATTGGTACTACACCAATTAACTTACATTTCAATGTGAATTTTTTTCTATCATTAAGTAATTTATTTTTAATACTAATAATTTGTTTGCAGGTACGAAAGTAGGAGACCCTGAAGAATTATTAGCCATTGATGAAGTTTTCTGTACGGGCCGTTCAGAGCCACTCTTGATTGGTTCCGTCAAATCAAACTTAGGACACAGTGAACCTGCTTCTGGTCTTTGCTCTGTGGCCAAGGTAATTATTATTGTGTCTTATAATAATTGCTCATTTATAAGTCAATTACGTAATGCAAATAAAGTTATATTTTTTGTTTTTTTTTAACAGAATTAAAAATCTTAAATAAGGTAAAAGTTCAGATGGGTTTGTAATATAAGGGAAGGACAATAAAGCACTTTGCTAAATACAGTTCAAAGTAATCCTTGTAAAAACTTGCTAGGAAGAAGCGGTTATAGTAAAAAATCATCTGGGAAAATTTCATGCAATAATTTCATTGAAATCTCATATGATGATGCTTCTGTTACCTTTAATATTGTGAAGATTGTTAAGCTATTGCATAGCTTCTATCACGGGCCTTGAGCGCGGGGACCGAATCCAGAAATTCCGTAACGAAAAAACCTCACGCTCCCCACTCCGACGGGCGCGGAGGTGTGGCTTGAAGGCATAGCATGCATGCATTTATTGGCGTGGGGACCGAATCCAGAAATTCCATATCGAAAAAACCTCACGCTACCCACTCCGACGGGAGCGGAGGTGTGGCTTGAAGGCATAGCATGCAATAGCTTTACCGTGGCAGTCCCCGAGTGCCACACGTCTTTTTTTTTATATAATTTAACTTTTTACAAGCTTATGTTCAAAATTCAGGTAATATTTCCCATAAATTTATTCCAATAACTACTCCTTAAAATTAATTTCCTTTATCTTTAAACTAGCTTTCCGCCCGCGGCTTCGCCCGCTTTGTCTAAAACATAATAAATTATATACTAAAACCTTCCTCTTGAATCACTCTATCTATTAAAAAAAACCGCATCAAAATCCGTTGCGTAGTTTTAAAGATTTAAGCATACATAGGGACATAGGGACAGAGAAAGCGACTTTGTTTTATACTATGTAGTGATTAATATTCTTCCACAGCTCTGCATAGCCTACAGCACAGGCTACATCCCACCCAACTTGCACTTTACCAAAAAACGTGAAGGCGTGAAAGCTCTTGAAGAGGACAGACTTAGAGTGATCACTGAGAAGACTCCGTGGAATAGAGGAATGGCTGGGATCAACTCGTTTGGTTTTGGGGGTGCTAATGCCCATATTCTGTTGAAGAATGTCGCTCCGGCTAAGGTTGGTTGGATTCTCGATAAGTTTTTTAAGGGTGATAAATAAAGGGGTCTTGTAAATAAAAATTTGACTGACACGCAGGATAATAATGAAGCAATTTCGTGGAATGATATATGAATATGTGTGTTATATTGTATGATAAAAAATAATTTCAAAGTGTGGTAAAACTTATTTTTGCTATTTATATTAATTGCAAGGTAATAATAATATTATCTGACCCTAATGTTTTCCCATGTAGAACCACAATGCCGAAATTTCAATTTAAAATTTTGACCGCTCTAACTACTTGCTAAAAATATTATTTCATTTCATAACTTTTCAAACATAAAGTAAGCAAGGAAAATTTTTCTCAAAAAAATTGGTTGTCTGTAAAGTCGGTTTACTGACGATAGTTGAACGTGACAACGTCTTAAAGCCGATTGTGCTTCTTTGTCGCTTGTTCCGCGCTCTCGCTTGCACTTCAAGCCTTACATGGAACGCCTCAGAGCGAGGTAACGCCGCATGAGTCATGTTTTTTCGAGCGTGCAGCCGGCTCTATCGAATTATAAAATGTTGTCACGTCAAAAAATCAGCATTATCGTTGCTTATAGCCTAATATAAAGGTAGGTCTTATAGGTCTTTACCAAAATACCTTCTAGGTGAACAAAGGCATCCCATCAGACAACCTCCCCCGTCTGGTCTGCGTGTCTGGTCGAACAGAATCCGCAGTCGCCAAGATCCTAGATGACCTGGAGTCTAGGAATGTGGACGTGGAACTCGTTAGACTGCTGCACTCGATCCATGATGAGGATATCGGCGGTCATGTTGTTAGAGGATATTCGCTGTTGGGTGAGCAAATTAATAATTAAGTTATTTGTGATGTCTTTGCTTAAGATTTCGATTTAAAGACTAATTAAATATACTTGAACTTTTTAACAAAACCTTTTGAATTGAAGAATTAAGGCCTAATTATCTTATGCGCGTAGACTTTCTAGTATTTATTGAAGTAATAGCAAAAATAAAATTCTTGTCGCTATAATAATTATCTTTATACATTTCTTACTAAAATTTTACTCATCACTACTTATTAATTTTTTTCAAATTTTTTAATTTCATTTAAATTTCCCTTGAAACAACATCAACTTAAAATTAACCTCAACCTTTCAATCTTTACCATGTTCAAAAAAAAGATGGACCAAAAGTTTCGTTGTTTATTGTATGAAAGGAAAGTGTATTTCCTCGAAAATTATTATTATTTAGAAGAAGAACAAGATCAGGAACAGATTATTATTTAATTGTAAGCTAAACTACTAATTTCTCCCCCAGGATCGACCCCCACAAAAGCAATATCCCTATCCCGGGACATCCAGTACTTCTCCGGCGTCCGCCGGCCCGTGTGGTTCGTGTACAGCGGCATGGGCTCGCAGTGGGCCGGCATGGCCGAGCGGCTCATGGCGGTGCCTGTGTTCGCTGCGGCCATACAGAGGTGGGTACTGGGTTTTTGTGGGTTTTTGGGGATTTTTGGGGATAGGCCAGATGGGACAAGATTTTAGAGAAACATCAATTTTCTCTAAATTTTTTGGATAGGTTGGTTTCTAGGTGCCATCGGTTGCTGTAGCTAGAAAAAGGTCTGTTTTCTTGGTTAAACAATTTTGATGATTTTCTGAATAAAAATGTTGGTCCAACTCCCAAAGCAATCACTCTCCCGACAGTCAGTACTTCTCTGGTACGTGCACATGGCAGCTAGCAGTTAATGCGGATACCCGAAAGAAGAAATATGTATACTTTTCGTGGTTTTTTAGCCTATGCTATATTTTGCCTGCTTTTCCAATATTTTCTGTTTCTCTAATAATCATTAATAAAATTATCAGTGCTTATTTTTTTTATTTATTTATTTATTTATTTATTTCAGGTAACAGACAATAAATTGTACAGACCCATATTATAAATACCTTACAGACTAACATACATATAATAATTTAAAACTAAACTAAACTAAGAATATATTAAGCACTACACTATACACAATTCACGGCACTGGCGGTGTCATATTGCGCTGAACGGGCTTTGGCTGGGTGTTGCGAAGCCGCCCGCGAAACCGCCGGAACACAACACCACGGGGCCAGAACTCCTCGCTCATGAAGGTCGACAGCTGCTCGCTCGGTACACGCACAACAAATGAATTAAAATTCAAATTGTTGCGCGGCTCCAGGCGCTGGACCCTCACGATAAACTTGGTCTTCACCCGCACATACTCCACTACATCAGAAGCTTGGGTAGAGTGGTGCAGGCGGGACACGTACAGCTGCGTCGTCGGTATGGCGGGCCGCAGCAGGTGGTTGTTACCGGTCGGGGCGGTACCGCACTTGTTGGAGGAGGGCTTCTTTTTCTTCTTCCTTTTCTCTACCTTTGTAAAGCCTTCCTCATCGAGTGGATGACTATTCGCGCTCGACAAGGGTGCCGCACGGCGCGGGGAGTCCCTGTGCTTAACGGGATCTCCATCTCGGGTGATATCTTGCCGCTTTACGGGAGGCTTGGCGGCAGCGGCCGCGTAACCAGCCGGTGTCGGGTTGGCTACATGTGGCGGGCTCTCCGGGGGAGGCGCGGGTCGGGCGGGGCGCGGCGTGACGCGGTCGACGGCCGCTTATACCTTTATTTAAATATCAGGAAACTTACTTATCTAAATATTTCTCCACAGATGCCACAAAGCCCTGGAGCCTAAGGGCATCAACCTAACCAAGATCATCACAGAAAAAGATCCCAAGATCTATGACAACATTCTTAATTCCTTCATCGGTATCGCCGCGGTACAAATCGGTCTCACTGACGTCTTGAAGACTATTGGCATTGAACCTGATTATATTATTGGTAAGTTCTTTATTTTCAATAGTTATATGTCTATCTAGATATTTTTTTGTGTTTTTTTCTTTGATTCGTATTAATTCTTTTGTGTCTATGTTATCTATTTTAGTTTCAAAATAATAGTGGTTTTTATTTTCATCGATATTTTTTTGTATTCATCGTATAGTTCATTCAATATTCATATCATTAGCTCTTTTTATGTTAAGGTTAAAGTATTTTTTAAAGAAAAATTATATAACTTTTCCCTAACTTCTACATAATTCATCATCATCAGCTTTTAGGTACTACTCAAACTGTTCTTTAATATGTTTTTTTTTTATAAAATCCTTTTCCGGTCTTTATCAGGTCACAGTGTTGGCGAATTAGGTTGCGCATACGCAGATGGTTGTTTCACAGCGGAACAAATGATCCTCTCAGCTTATAGCCGAGGTCTGGCCTCAATTGAGACTCCCTTCATCAAGGGATCTATGGCTGCTGTTGGTATGGGTTATACACAGGTGAGGGTAAAGAGGAATTGATTAGGTTTTTTAAAATATTATATTATTATTTTTTTTTTGTTTAATTTTGTAGTTTTGTTAATTATCATCTTATTGGTGAAAGCATTACTATACTGATTCATTGGTTTTATTTAATGTAGATTTAAAAAAAAAAAAAAAATTAGTTTTATCTTCTGATCATTTTTCAATGAGGTTACTTAGTGTTGATTGATATTATTCCAATTTAGTTCTATTATTGTTTTAAAATTTTATAGTCCTACTTCATTACAAGTAATATTAAAGTGTTTCTAATACACATGCAATTTCTTTTTTAATTTTCTTGCTACCTTCTGTATTGAGTTAACTAAAATATATTTAAAAACGACCCAATTTTGCCCCCAGATCAAAGAACTCTGTCCCCCTGAGATCGAAGTAGCGTGCCATAATGGACCCGACTCTAGTACCATTTCTGGCCCAGCGGACATTATGCGCAGTTTTGTGGCCAAATTGGTAGAAAAGGGCATATTCGCTAAGGAAGTCCCGTGTTCCAATATTGCGTATCACTCAAAATATATTTCAGAGGCTGGTAAGTTCAACTTCATCGATTTAATAATATTTTTGTCAACTTTACCAATTTTAGTGTTATTAGATATGTGAAACGGCCGGCCAGTTATGTAATAAGGCTTTAAATTCCCTTGGACATTTTAATATTTCGTGATTTATATATTGCTCTTCTTCTTTAGTTTTATTCTTTTATTGGCTACAGTGTTCTATTTTAAATAAATTATTAGTATAACTTAATTTTTATTGTGATCCAATTGCGAGCTACTTTTTCAGGCTTATAAGAAACAGTTTTTTTATGACATTGTTTTTTTGAAGTGAAACTTCTTTATCGGGGTTGGACAAAAATTTAGTGTAACATTTTTGCGTTACGCCGTACGCGTGACATTTTTGCGTTACGCCGTACGCGTGACATTTTTGCGTTACGCCATACTCACGTTTCTCAAGTTTCACTTCTTACGTGTGTACTCTAGTACTCGCATACATTTTTTTAGTTTGAATTTGACCATCCTTAATTACTATGAGAACCAAATAAAAAAAAAATATTTTCCATCAGGTCCCAAACTACTAAAATACCTGAAGGAAGTGATCCCGGAACCCAAACCTCGCTCCGACAAGTGGGTGTCAACTTCTGTACCACAGCACTTGTGGAAGGATCCTAAAGCACAATTATCTTCTGCTGAATACCACACTAACAACCTTTTGGTAAGTAAATATTTTAATTTCTATGTGTTTTTTTTTCTATTGAATTATGTATGTGTGTCATTTAGTTTATCGTCAGTAAAAAAATAATAATATAAGGTTTGCACAAGAACAGGAAAAAAGCCTATTCAATGTACAAAAAATCCTTCATTTAACTATTTAAAGGAGAATGGGCAAATTGGGCCTGAAACTTGGACTAAGACCAATACACACGAAATATTGTTTTTGTGATAGATCATTACACATACCTTACGAAAAAAATAAAATAAAAAAATAAATCAACCGGGTTCTTGTACAGTCAAGGCAAAAAGTTTTATTTATTTAGCTATTATTTTGCGCACAATAACGGTGTTTTTAATTCGAGTGAAGTAAATATAAATCTAAATGTCACTGGAGTGACTGAGTTTAACTGTGGTTTAACCACATAAAACGTCTAACTACCTACGTTGAATTATAATAAACACGGTATAGGTACCTGTTACAAAACATAATATTAGTGTATTTCGGTTATTAGAAGGCTTAAGATTAGTATGTATTTGTAGGTGAAATTGAATTGGAGTAACATAAAGATATTATCATTGTCTTATAACAGTTATTTACTGCAAAAAATATTATACACAAAGAAATAAAACTTGATGTGACTGTACAAAAACCCGGTTGATTATTTTTTTATATATATTTTTCCCGTTATCTATGTGTTATGATCTATTATAAAAACAATATCTCATGTGTATTGGTCCAACTCAAGGGTTCAGGCCCAACTTCCATAGTAAAATGCCCATTCTCCTTTATAATTTGCTATTTTTTTTACAACCAAGTTATGAATCCGTCTTATTTATTTTATCGATCACGAAAGTATAAAATGTACTATCGATTTGACTAAAAATATCGTCCACCAATAAACTTCTTTAATTTTGGTACATTTTGGTATTCATAATTATTGTTTTCAAAATAAATACTTGCTTTTCCCCGAATTGTGATGTTTGTGGTGTGTCCAGGACTTGCAACATACGAGAATATTGTGTACTTTAATAAATTAATTTAGAGTTATCCTTTGAGATGCTGGTTAAATATTTAATGTTCTCACTGTTATCTAAAGTAACAAGTTGAAATGCTTGTTTTTTATTTACACCATATACTTCAAATTTAACTTTCGGTTTTATAATTACTTTGGAATACCAACAGTTTTAATTGCTCAAAATTATCTCAATCGTAATAACACACTTCCATAAATAATGGAAATTTATTTCACCTCCTAAAACATATTCTGCTAAGTACAAACCTACATTATCTTTATTTTATTTATTTATTTTCTCATTCTTTTTCGTGTCTACAAACTAATTAAACCTATTTATTTCTAGTACATAATATTAACGTTATCCACATTTCCAAAATATTCACCAAAATTTCCAGAGCTCAATGCTCCTGGAAGAGCAATCACACACCTCATTCAGTGACATCCCAACCACAAGCTAATTTTACCTCTTCAAAAATGTCTGCCAATTTTTGACGTGACAACGTCTTATAATTCGATAGAGCCGGCTGCACGCACGAAAAAACATGTAAAAACATGTTACCTCGCTCTGAGGCGTTCCATGTAAGGCTTAAGTGCAAGCGAGAGCGCGGAACGAGCGACAAAGAAGCACAATCGGCCTTAAGACGTTGTCACGTTCAACTATCGTCAGTAAACTGACTTTACAGACAACCAATTTTTTTTCTTATACCTTCAAAATCTTCTAATTTCCATCCGCAGAGCCCAGTGCTCTTCGAGGAAACTTCCCGTTTGATCCACCAAAACGCGCTAACCATCGAGATAGCCCCTCATGGTCTTCTGCAAGCTATTCTGCGCCGATCGTTGAAGAAGGATGTTATTAATGTCCCACTCACTCAGAGAGGAGAAGATAATGTGCAAGTGCTGTTCACTGCGGTTGGCAAGTGAGTGTCTATTCTTAGTTTCTTTAGGAATTGGTGCTGTAAATATTTTGTTAGGTGGAGCATTGCAGAATAAAGAAGTAAATCGTTATCATCGTGCTACTAAATTTGGGTTTTAACTCATAAGATACTCCTGTCACTCAGTGGTGGAAGGATAATTTGGAAAAAAATGTGTCTATTGGTAACTAGTCGATAAGTGTCACCGAGGTTATTCATGTGCCACTCACTCAGAGAGGAGAAGATAACGTGCAAGTGCTGTTCACTGCGGTTGGCAAGTGAGTGCCTATTCTTAAAGCTTTTCTAGGAATATATTGTGTTGATATTACTTTTAGGTGAAGAGGAGATTTGTAAATGTCCAATTCTTAGTTTCTTTAGGACTTGATTCTGTATTATTGTGTTGTGGAGAAAAACATGGTAAATATCATCCACAACAGAATAGCAAATATTATTGTCGTCAATTTAGCGACTTGTTTCAAAAATTTTTTCACAAAATTAATAACAACAAATCCGTAAAAATAATCTTTTACAGCAGCAACAGCAGTGACGGTACTTTGAACAAATACAGCATTTTAACACTTGTGTAACTACCTGAATAAAAAAAAATCGAATTTTAATTACTTTCAAATCCTTATTATTTATTCAGGATTAAAATCATAACTATTTTCCATAGGTTATACGAAGCGGGTCTGAACCCGAAGCTAGCAGCTATATACCCGCCCGTGGCGTTCCCTGTGTCGCTCGGCACACCGATGATATCGCATCTGGTTGAGTGGGAACATAGTGAGGATTGGTGAGTAACTTTTGTATTTTGTTTATGTTGTTTATGTTTTTGTTAAAAAACAGATTTTTAGGGTTACCCTCATTTATAAAATGATTATGCTATTCTACCTAAGTATACGTTTTTCTGATTTTTAAGGTTATCCTCTGTGGTTATCCTCATTTATATAATTTTTATTAACAGATCTTAAAATAATGTTATCCTTATTTATAACGATTTTCTTTGGAATAGACGTACACTTTTGTATACAATTTATTTTTTAAATTTTTTATAACTTTTTTATAATTTAAATTAGCCGCGGTTTCAAAACGCGATTTATCTATGATTTATTTATGATTGCACCATACGTATGTACGCATATCTAAAGACGGTTAAGTAATGTAAAAATAATAAACCAAATGACGAATTAAAAGTATACATATATCAGAACCAACATATTCCGAAAATGACACAAAATCCCAATCATTATATCGGGTCAAACGGGAAGTCGTATCTCATTTTTCATCACTTATTGCGACGCTCCGAGGCCGCAAACTCTTTACGCGTTGGCCGAAACTGGTTTAGCGGTTTAGGAGCTGCTGATTTTTATTTTTAGGACTTTAATTTACTTTTTATTAGATAAAAGATTCGGATACATTTTGAAAAGTGGGGATTTCCAACAATTAAATGGAATGACAAAAATTCCATCAATGCAAAGCATTCAGAAAGCCAAAACTTTTATTGCAAAATTATCGCAAACATGCTTGGGCTACGAATGCTCATGGGTGATGATTTATATAATAACAGATTACTATTTTTCGATGATATAGAAAAAAAATTGCTTGTCTGTAAAGTTGGTTTACTGATGATAGTTGAACGTGACAACGTCCGATTGTGCTTCTTTGTCGCTCGTTCCGCGCTCTCGCTTGCACTTCAAGCCTTACATGGAACGCCTCAGAGCGAGGTAACGCCGCATGAGTCATGTTTTTTCGTGTGTGCAACCGGCTCTATCGAATTATAAGACGTTGTCACATCAAAAACAATCAGACGTTGATTAAAATGTAATATCTACAAAATTATTTATTCATTTAGTTACCACCATAATATTTGCAATCAACAATATTACATTATAATATGTAAACAGACAAATATTCAAACATTTCGTTCCCTTAACTCCTAACCCAGCATGCAATAAAGAGTCCAACTGTTATTAATAGCTCCCATCAATCAGGGGACCGCAAACAAATAGGCTGGTTATCCGCTGCGTTCTTTGACTCAACCGTGTTTTCAATGCATGCGATGTTTTCACTTCATTTGGTATTTTTTAAACGATATTTAGAAATAGGCTATATTTAAATTCAGATACATTCCGATTAATGATGTATATCGTTTGGTATCAAATAAAAATTGTGAACATAAAACGAGCATGTGTGCTGATCACACGTGTCAGAAGAGAAAATGCTTTGACAAACAAAATCGTCGCCTTACTCCATGACGTAACGGTATTGCCTTGACGCGATCTTGATATTTTACTCTCAACGCGCCTAAAGAAGTTTTACTTCAAAAATAATAATTACTATGTAGATTAACGCTATATTGACGTTAGAAACAATAAAGCTAGTTTTGATATCTGTAATTTTGGGAAAATCAATGTGGTCCACATTAAAAATAACAAACGTCCAACTACAACAAAAATATAAAAGTGATCTGACATTTAAAACAATATACTTACTTATATAAAAAGAAAATTAATATTTACTATGTATTACAAAAAAAAGAATAATTATTTAGTTTCGCTCAATTACATTCTCAACATGAAAAGATAAACAAGAAATACAACAAATAAGTAATTTATTTCTAGCTGCTTTTGTTTTCAACGTAACATAATATTTAGGTCAAGAGCTCTATAGAACATATTGTTTAGATGATAAAAGCTATGTGATCTTTTATTGTCTAGAATAATAATAACACAATATTCGTAAATAGTTTGTTTTGGAAACATCTAAACATAATTATCAATAAAATATCAAATGTCAAAACAACTATAGTATATAGCCAATAACTAAAAGCTTTCTGTACGAAACTTTGTCCGCTTTCAGTTTTTATTTTATGAGCATTTTTGTCTGATCTCGATGACTTGATTGAAATGTAGCAAGTAACTTTGATTCACTTCCCGATAACCGATTGAGCTGAAATTTTGTATAAGTATGTAAATTGGATAGCGATGAAACATTATCATGACATAGAGCTGATTTGATGATGGAATCGGAAGGTGGCCGTAGGAAACTCAGTAATATATTGACTCAACTTTATCGAGTTTAGGCTCGTTTGTTTCGTGTTGAAAAATAGACTTAAACGTATTAAATAAAAATAACTACGTTAAAAACAACCGACAACCGAAAAGGTGTCGGTGCAAGGGCTTAATACTAAGTGTTAGTAGTGTTTGGCACCGGCTTCAAACCTTTCTAATAAATAGCACATCTAAATAATATGTAGTAATTAATAATATCAAATCTTTTTATTTTTTACTTTTCCGTTTTTGAAGTCGGTTTTTTTTAACGTAGTTATTTTTATATACTATGTAGCCATACTTACAAAGCCTTTATTATTTAAAAGGTATGTGACTTCATACAAGGTGCAAGAAAAGATGAAGTCTGGTGAAAGAACAGTTAGAATGTCCATTGCTGATGAAGACAGTGAATACATGGTTGGTCACGTTGTTGATGGTAAGTAATATAAACCTAAAGATTTAATAAGTTTCTGTGTAAATTAATATACAAATATTAATAAACGAAATTCAATATCAAGACAAACAATGGAATTGGATCTTAAAATAGACTTAGTAAATTTACATAATCTATCAACGTAAATATTGATAAAATCTTGCTTCACTTTTTCATAAAAGTTTTTAATTAAAGACTTCTTATAGTGATGTGGAGGAAGTTAATTAAGTAGAAACGCATTATTAAGGCAATTCTTCCTTAATAATTAAGGATAAATTAAGACCTGCGCATTTGATAAGGATCAAATTTATATTTCAAATTAAAAGAAATTGTAAAAATTTTACCCTATAATTAATAGTCAAGAGATACACGGCACTCAAATTGACCACTTTAATGAGGTTGTTTAAAGATCCTAGCAAAAATATATTTAATGACTTAATGTTATTATTAAAATCCCAATCTAGGTCACGGTACCCCGCTAAGGGGTATTTATTACTTGTTTAAGAAACTGCCGGCATAATTATGGGGAACATTTTTTAGGTAATTTTTTTAAATAAAATTGCCTTAAACTTTAGCCATACAATTTTTTGAAAAAAACTTAATTCCTAGGTCGTAACCTCTACCCCGCTACGGGATACCTAGTACTTGCCTGGGAAACTCTGGGTATGATGATGGGAGAACTCTTCACTGAGGTCTCTGTGGTCTTCGAGAATGTTCGATTCCAGAGGGCAACTAATATTCCCAAGGAGGGCAATTTGGAGTTTGTCATTATGATCCAGAAGGGCAGTGGCAATTTCGAGGTAAGTAAATACCTAATGGTACCTGATGGTAATAGAAATATACTATTGTTTAACATGATAAATGTGATTTTAAATTTAACAGCCAATTTTAATCTACCGCAAAAAAAATCTAAAGAAAATCCTTCACTCTGTTACTTTTTAGTTGAATAAATAAGATAATAGGTGCAAAAATCTTTAAGCTAGATCAAGTCAAAATTGATAATATGCTCAAATGCTCAATTTATATTTTTGAGTCATTTCGCACAAAAAACAAAACTTCCAGTCTTCTGAACTTTGACATACTTACCACAAAAATTATAAAAATTATATTCAAAACCACCAGATCGTAGAAAGCGGTGCATCCATAGTAACTGGTCGTATCTACGCCAAGAAGAACGTAGGCCAAGAATACAGACAGCTCCAACCGGCACCAGAAGCAACTGGCCCCAATGTGAAGCACATGCTCACTAAGGACTTCTACAAGGAGCTGAGACTTAGAGGCTATCAGTATAGGTGAGTTTGTGTGTTTGTTTGATCGTACCTACGTAAAGAACGTAGGATAGAAGTGGTAAAAAATTGTAGATTTGCTGTTCAATATTATTTGAAAAGAAATTTGTTATTTCATCATATCAGAAAGGTATGGAAAGTATTGTATAATTTAGATAATTATCAATTTTCAATTATTTAACTCGATGTAAGTAGTAATCTAGTTATAATTACCTGCCTGTTTTACTGTTTTTGTCTCCTTTGTAATGTCAGTAATATTTTTCCAAAGAATAATATATCAACCACCTCATTTTATACTTCTTCCCATACCTAAACTTTAAAATAAATCATTATCCTTTACTTTTTTTTCTACCCCAACTATAAAATATCATTTTCTATACCTATTTCATTTTTCCTTCACCAGTGGCCTCTTCCGCGGAGTAATCGGTTGCAACATTGAAGGAACCCGAGGTCGTTTAGCTTGGGTCAACAACTGGGTCACATTTATGGACTGTATGCTCCAACTACGTATCGTGGGCAATGATACTAGAGGTCTCTTCGTGCCTACGAGAATAGAGAAATTATCTATAGATGCCAATATGCACTATGATGCGGTTTCCAAAATGAACCCGGATTCGAATAGACAGTCCTTTGAAGTCAGGGTGTACCCGGATGTTGATGTTATCAGGTAATTAAATGGACATTAAAGAGAGCTTTTTCATGTCACTAATAACAAGATAAACAATTTACGTAGTAAAGACATTGATGAAATTAAGCAAAATGTAGAAAACATACAATAACTAGTTCATATTATTATCATGATTAAAAACATTTTTTCATAATAGTAATGTAAGTAGTTCTAGATTTACCCATTTTCAAAGATTAAATGGATCATAAAGGTTATTATAATAAAAAAGCAAAAAGTTAAGCAATTAATAAATAACATTTCGCAAATAGGGCTGGTGGTGTTGAAATTCGTGGTCTACACGCAACACCAATATCCAAGAAGATTCCTCTCGGTATCCCAGTACTGGAGAAGAATGAGTTCGTTCCCAACTTTGGCAAGACTAAGATGGCTGTAAGTTTTATCTATTATTTTTTTGTAGGAAATAAGTAATAGTTAAACTTTAAAATTAGTGTATGAAAGTGATTCACTATGTTGTGTTGCTGATAAAGGGTACATAATTTGAATATTTATAATTCATTCTACTTTATTAAATACAAACTAACCTAAAACTGAAGATCCCAAAGGTATCATATAAAAATGTGATAATAATATCGCCTTAGGGCACATTAAATAAAAAACCAAATTTACAAATATTTGTTTATTTGACCATCAAAAAACTTACACATAATTTATTTCAAATTTGACAAAAAATCCTATCACAGGTTGAAGACATCCTCCGCGCGAACATCCAGCTAATCCTTGAAAACGTACAAACATACAAAGTAAAGAGCATAGAATTAATAGATGAGGAATACAAGAACAACTCCTACGAGCCTCTCTTAGAGAAAGTTGGTGATATGCTTGGTGACCTTCCATTGGTACAACCAGAGTTATTGGTCATCTCTGAGGAAGCTGTGGAAATGCCTTCATATATCACTGTTGAGAATAAGAAGATATCTGGAGAGTCTAATACGGTTCTGTTTATTGGTGCTAATCTGTTTGGACGGCCTGAGGTAAGAGCTATTGATATTAATATGATAATAATTAAAAAAAATTTAGTAATTTACAAACGGATAAATAATATTTTTAAATAACAATTTTCGGAATGACTACTTCATACAAATGATTCGAGGTATTATACAAGTTATATAAATTTATGAGTAATTTATCTTATTTATGATGAAAAAAAAATAAATTATTTTTTTAAAATGAATTAAAATCCTATTTCCTTTTATAACTACATATTTGAAAATAAACTTCGAACATCCATTTAAATTTACATTACACACATCTTCAAAAAAATATTTGAAATAACAAAAGACATTTCCAAATTATTAAAAAATACATTCCAGATCCTACAACAAGCGGTATCAACCCTCCGCGACAAGTGTTTTCTCATCTCCCGCGAAAAGACCCGCCCTGACATCAAAGAGCACTCCGACAAATACGACATCCTCACGATCCAAGACACGGGCGTCGAATACCTAGTCCTCTTCAGAAAACGTGTTGGAGCCAAACCGGCAAAATTCATCCAAATCGTCACAGCCGACCAGACGTACGCGTGGATAGACAAAGTGAAGGAAGAACTGAAGAATGGGCAGAAACTGGTCATATATAGTCAGGATGAGCCATTAAATGGATTGCTCGGATTGGTCAATTGTTTGCGAAAGGAGCCGGGTGGTGAAATTGTATATGGGCTGCTTATTGCAGACCCTGCAGCACCAGCTTTTAACCCGGATCTGGAGTTCTATGAAGAACAACTGGATAAAGATCTAGCTATCAACGTTTATCAGGATGTAAGTATTCATTGTTGAAAAAGATAAATAGAAATAGAAAGTAATGTACGTTGTTGTGTAGTTATTGTAAATTAACCATTTTTCCAAAACAAGTAAAGACTTTATTTTTGATTAATACGTTAGTAATGATAAATTTTGTAGCTAGTCTTAATCATTATGAAATTAAAATTGTTTTTAATGTTCTTTGAACTCACATTCAAAGCAACTAATTTGCAACTTTTACTCACTTAAAAAATAAAAAAAAATTAAATAAACATGTGAAATTACGAAGCCACATAATGTCTACGAAATCATTCTTCGTTTATCTTCATTTTAATTATTGAACTATTAAACTTCCAATCCAGGGTCAATGGGGTACCTACCGTCACTTGCTCCTTGGGGACTTAGAGACAGTCCGCGCTAACCACGCCTTCGTCAATACTGTGACTATCGGAGATCTATCCTCACTCAAGTGGCTCGAAGGACCAATCAGAGAGAACCAAGAGTTCAAGAATCCGGAGCACGTGCTTATACATGTAAGTTTAATTATAATTTAGGTTATATGTAAGTTGGTTATAAGACTTTTAGACTTTTGCGTGTAGAATTTGATTGATAGGATTCGAAGGACCGTAAATTGAAGACTTATTTTCAGAAGACTTAAAAGTTTGTGTTCCTAAACATAAATATTATACAAGGCCTATTTGATCGCATTTTTTTATATAATCAAGTCAGGAATTTTTAGTTTCACTGAATTACGTAGAATATCAGCTGCCTACTTCATATCATGTTCTTTTATAATATAGCAGAAAAAACAGGCTTGATGTATTTATTTTTGTTGATTATAACATGTTATATTTGAACACATAGATTTTCATGGATTAACTCTAATTAGTTTCATAAATAATCTTAAACAGGTATACTGCGCTGCACTTAACTTCCGTGACGTCATGACGGCGATGGGTCGTGTGACCGTTGACGCAGTGGCGAGAGGTCGGCTTGCGCAGGAGTGTGTACAAGGGTTCGAAATTGTTGGTAGAACTGCCAAGTAAGTTTGTTGATTTAATTTAATTTTTTATTTGTGAAAATGATTTTACTATTTAAATATTTTATTGTATTTTACCTGATAAAAAACGTCTAAACATAATTTTACGAAGATAATAATTTCACCGCATTCAAAGAGAAGATAAAATAAATAGATGCATCATCATCTTTGTTTTTGTAGATAACTGATAATAATCATTCTTTACATAAAGTAAAAAGATCAATCCTCAATGCCTCGTAGTAACAGAAACTTTCTTTCTTCCTGGCAAGAAAACCGAAAATAAAAACAAAACACCACATTCTATTCACATCTAGCAGTCCCATTAAAAAAAACCACATTCTAAATTCAAATTTAAATCTAGTGGTTCCCGCGTAATGGCAATGGTGAAGAACAGCGGTATGGCGAACATGGTGCGTGGGGACCGAGCGCTCTGCTGGAGTATTCCCGATGAGTGGACATTTGAAGAGGCCGCTACTGTGCCTGTGGCTTACGGCACTGTGTATTATGCTATGGTGAGAGTTTTTAGATGAAATTAATCAAATACTTTTATTTTACAGATAATTTCATTTAGGTCACAGTATATTTGCAAGTCTATAGCTAGACTATATTTTGATGACTTTTTTACCACTTACCCAGGTAATGGTGGGTCAAATGCAACGTGGTGAGACCATTCTGATCCACGCTGGGTCCGGTGGCGTGGGACAAGCGGCCATCAACGTGGCGCTGCATTATGGTTGCGAGGTCTTCACCACCGTGGGCACTGCAGAGAAGAGGGCCTTTATCAAGAAGCTGTTCCCACAACTTAAAGGTACACTTAACCTAGGTAATAACCTAGGTAATAGTTGGTTAAATCCAACGTGGCGCTGTCTACAGCTGTGAGGTGTTTACCACCGTGGGGACTGCGGAGAAGAGGGCCTTTATTAAGAAACTGTTCCCACAACTTAAAGGTATGTAGACTGTACACTTAACCTAGGTAATAGTTGGTTAAATGCAACGTGGGGACTGCTTAGAAGAGGGCCTTTATCAAGAAACTATTCCCGCAGCTTAAGGGTATGTAAACTGGGTACTGGGCCGATTAAACTGCGGACAAGAGGGCCTAAAACAAGTTTTATTTGTGGACCTGACTTACTTTTATTGACATGGTTACTCCAACAATTGGAAGTTTTAAAAATAAGAATAGTACTTCCAGCAAATTTAAACCATCATTCATTCCTGTCGTTCCCATATTTTACGAGATTCTAACAATTTAATTATTATTTTTATCAACTATAATATAATTAATTTACTTTGTGGTCACTCGTAATCGCAAAAATGTGAAACTTTCCCAAAGCTTTAGTAAAAAACTGTTCTATATTCTGTACCTATACGTGAAAAAAGATACACTTTAAAATAATAATTTAATTTCTCCACAGATAGCCACATCGGCAACTCCCGTGACACGTCCTTCGAGGACATGATCCGTCGCGAGACAAACGGCAAGGGTGTTGACATGGTTCTCAACTCGCTGTCTGATGACAAATTACAGGTTCGTTTTTATCACATTTTGTTTTACTGTAAAATAAATAAAAATATCCTTTATTGAATTATTATGTACATTAATGGCCGACTAAGATCCGTTAGGCAAAACGATGACTACAATAAAGATGTCATTTAAAAGAATTGATTTTACCAGACCTTTTACACACTATATTTTTAAAGGCGAGTTTTCTTGTTTAAAATTTGTATACCATTCTTTTGAAATGTTACTCTTTCTATTTTAACTTCCCGTATACAACCATTTTTTTTTAAGTGAAACTTTTATTACATCGACTCAAACTTTTTGGTCTGTGTAGCGCATGTCGCGTGACGGTCGGCTGCCGAGTAGGTATAAAGCAATGTTCGGAACCGTTCGAACAGTTTCACTTTTACCGTGGTTTCATAAAACCTCACAACATTTTTTTTTTAGTTTAACTTCTTACTTTCTTCTTTTCATTGTCTGACTATCTTCTTACCAGGCTTTTCCTTTTCAACATCTCATTATATTACTACGTTACTAATACTTACCTTTTACTAAATTTTCTTCACTAGGCGTCAGTCCGTTGCCTTGGTTACCGAGGGCGTTTCCTCGAGATCGGCAAGTTCGATATCAGCAACAACACGCCCATCGGCATGTACTTCTTCCTCAAGGAGACCTCCTTCCACGGGATCATGTTGGACTACATCTTCGACCAGAGCTTTGAGTTTAGAAAGGTTCGTTTTGTTTATTAATGCTTTTTAATTATAAAAATCTTCAATTTTTTTTAATTCTTTAAAATTATCTACATTTGTACTACATTTACGTTCACACTTTAAAATAATAAAATACTTACATAAGCAGTTATTTCATCTTCTCAAAAAAATTGAATTAACTTATTTCCAAATTAATAAGGTAATTACTACGAAGCCGTCCTATCCTTGACCTAAGGTTGCCTGGAAGAGATGGCTGTATTAGCGATAAGGCCGCCTTTTTGTACGTTTTTCTATTGTCTGTGTTTTTGTTATTATTTTTGTTTCTGGTGCAAATAAATTTATTCATTCATTCATTCACGTATGTACACAGAAGTTGCAAGAACTCCTCCTCACCGGTATCGAGAGTGGTGCAGTCCGACCGCTCACATACTGCACGTTCCAGAAGAATGAGGTGGAAACCGCCTTCAGATACATGGCTGCTGGCAAACATATTGGCAAAGTGAGATATTATGTTATCTATACAAATATTATAAAGAGGAAAGGTTTGATTTTTTGTTTGTTTGTTTGTTTGTATGAATTGAATAGACTCCGAAACTACTTGGCAGATTTGAAAAATTCTTTCACTGTTGGAAAGCTACATCATTTCTGAGTGACATAGGCTAGGTTTTATCCCGAAAATCCCACGGGAACGGGAACTATGCGGGTTTTTTTTTGAAAACGCGGGCGAAGCCGCAGGCGGAAAGCTAGTTATTAATATTGTTGAAGTGAAACTTCTTCATCGGGGTTAGAAAATAATTTAGTGTAACATTTTTTCGTTACGCGTGACATTTTTCCGTTATGCGCTTTCTTTTTCTCATCCCTACCACGCGTGATTCTACGTATTTCTGTAAAGTTTAAATTATTTTTTGAAAAAATAAGGTCATAAAGAAGTTTCACTTCTTACGTGTGTACTCTAGTACACGCGAACATTTATTTTCGTTAATATCTACTTCATTGATATTATTTAGATGATTTGGAAGAGTGAGAACTTGTTCATCATCTTTATATTTTTGAAGTGAAAACTTCTTTAGCGGCGTTGAGCACTTTTTCTGTAATGGGTATAAAATGTTAAACTCGCGTCAGGACACGTGACCTGATCGAAAAAGCGTAAGACGGATGGACATCAAACATGCTCAACGTTATTATTCAAGTTTTCACTTCTGCCGGCACTCCCGGAGTGCAACCCGTATTTTTTATTATTCATCATCGTTCATCATCATAATCACTATTCTTATCTTCATCATCATGAGAATTAAAAACAATATTTTTTTGGTTTCTAGGTAATTGTAAAGATCCGTGATGAAGAACGCACAAACCGTCCAGTTAAACCAACTACCATGCCTGTTAACGCTCTGCCTAGGTAAATCATTGATGTTTTCAATACATTATTTTTAAAGTGAAACTTTTATTACATCGTCTCAAACTTTTTGGTCTGTGTAGCGCATGTCGCGTGTATCGCAGTAGGTATACCTACTCGGCAGCCGACCGTCACGCGACATGCGCTACACAAAGCAGTGTTCGGAACCGTTCGAACAGTTTCACTTTTACCGTGGTTTTATAAAACCACACAACATTTTTTTTTATTTCATCAACAATTTTGAATGCAAGACAAATTGACGTTATTATTTTTTAAATTAACATGCAATGATATTGATATATTGGTTCGAAAAGAAATAAGAACCCTGATCTGATAATAACTATGGTAATGGATGCATTATAAGAATACGACTAAATTTTATATATTTATTTTTTAATTATAGTAAGAATTGCAAGAATCTCAATGGAATACATTGTCAATCTTTGCATGAACCAACAAAGGTTTTGATGAAATTGATATTTGTGGTTTTATGGCATTCAAATGCTTTATAAATATAGGTTTTGATTTTAAACATTCTGTTTTGTAAATCATAATTATATCTAATTGTTATTTTTTATTAAATAGTGCTTATGATTTAACTTCAGTTACAATTTTAGTTTCACTCACCTAAAACCTAAGTTTAAACTGACTGACCGGTTGGCTTGGTTGGTAGTGGCCCTGCCTTCGAAGCCAGAGGTCGTGGGTTCGATTCCCACCCGGGGCAAATATTTGTGTGATGAACATAGATGTTTGCTCTGTGTCTGGGCGTTAATTATCTATATAAGTATTTATTTAATATTAAAAAAAAAACTAAGCAACCATTTAAGTTAAACTTAACTCCCAGGTACATGTGCACAGACGACATGTGCTACGTAGTGGTTGGTGGTCTCGGGGGCTTCGGTCTTGAGCTCGCTGATTGGCTCATTTTGCGAGGAGCTAGAAAAGTGTTGTTGACTTCTAGAAGAGGGATCACTAATGGATATCAGGCGTCGAGGTTGAAGTGAGTTGTAGCATTATTAATAATTAGATTTTCGCCCGCGGCTTCGCCCGCGTTTTCAAATGAAAACCCGCATAGTTCCCGTTCCCGTGGGATTTCCGGGATAAAACCTATCCTATGTGTTAATCCAAGTTACCCTCTATATGTGTGCTAAATTTCATTGTAATCGGTTCAGTAGTTTTTACGTGAAAGAGTAACAAACATCCATACATCCATACTTACAAACTTTCGCCTTCATAATAGTATTAAGACTAGCGGTCCGCCCCGGCTTCGCCCGTGGTACATACTTCGCAATAAAAGGTAGCCTTTGTTCTTTCTCAGGGTCTAAAGATTATCTGTGCCAAATTTCATCAAAATCGGTCCAGTAGTTTATACGTGAAAACCACCAAAAAAAAATTGGTTGTCTGTAAAGTCGGTTTACTGACGATAGTTGAACGTGACAACGTCCGATTGTGCTTCTTTGTCACTCGTTCCGCGCTCTCGCTTGCACTTCAAGCCTTACATGGAACGCCTCAGAGCGAGGTAACGCCGCATGAGTCATGTTTTTTCGTGCGTGCAGCCGGCGCTATCGAATTATAAGACGTTGTCACGTCAAAAAAAA